>CAHIKZ030003156.1:0-290090 GCA_903632075.3 Acanthosepion pharaonis | reverse complement strand
GCGATGGTCGGGCTGGCCTCGTCGATCGACTTTGGCAGCAGCGCGGTATCGATCGGCGCGCCGACCAGCAGTTGCAGCGCGTTGACGTCCTGCGCCACCGCCGTCGTCTGTTGCGCCAGATCGGCCTGCGCGGTCGCCAGCACCTGTTCGGCTGGCGCAGATCGGTGCGGGGTGCGATGCCGCCCTCCAGCCGGGCGCGGGTCAGGGGTGACGCTGCGCTGCGCGCTGGCGGCGGTGTCGCGGGCGATGGCGAGCAGGCTCTGGTCCGCGCCATGGTTGAGCCACGCCTCGGCAATGTCGCCGACCAGCGTCAACCAGGTGGCGCGCGCTGCCGCCTCGGTCGCGAAATAGCGGTCGAGCGCGGCACCGGTCAGCGAGCAGATGCGGCCAGGCAGGTCGAGCTCGAAGGCGTTGACGCCCAGATTGACCGACCAGTGCTGCCGCTGCCATTGGCACCCGTGACGACGCCGCCAGCGCCGCCGTTATCTATGCCACCATTGCCGACGCCACCGTTTCCGGTCCCGCCATTACCCGTACCGGTCCCGCCATTGATACCGGTGCCACCGCCGCCAATGGCGTTGGAGGCCGCGCCGCCCGATCCCCGGTCGGTATATAGCTGTAGCGCCCATTGGCGCTGACATTCGGCAACAGGCTGGCGCGCTGGATGCGATATTGCGCGCGGGTCGCGGCGATATTGGCGGCGGCCACGCGCAGGTCGCGATTGCTGACCAGCGCCTGTTCGATCAGCCGCTGCAACCGGGCGTCGCGGAAGATGTCGGTGTAACGGACGGTCGGCAGCGCCACTTCCGACTGGCGCAGATAGGCGTCGCCGACCGGCGAGGGGGCGGCACCGGCGTCGCAGGCCGCTCATATTTCAGGGCCATCGAACAGGCCGACAGCGCGGTCGCGGTCAGCAGCAGGGCGGGGGAAGGGGACAGGATACGCATCAGGCCTTCTCCGCCGCTTCGCCTTCAGGGGGACGATGTCCCGCGCCATGCTCGCTCATCGGCTTGCCTCGCAACCGGGCGAGGCCGTTGCGCACCGAACGGCGGACCAGCACGAAGAACAGCGGAATGTAGAAGATCGCCAGCACCGTGGCGGTCAGCATGCCGCCGATCACGGCGGTGCCGATCGCGATACGGCTGTTGGCGCCCGCACCGGTCGAGATGGCGAGCGGCAGCACGCCGAAAGATGAAGGAAAACTGGTCATCAGGATCGGCCGCAGACGGATCTTGGCCGCCTCCTCCACGCGGCGTCGATGACGCTTGCCCTGTTTCTCCGCCTGTTCAGCAAACTCGATCATCAGGATGGCGTTCTTCGCCGCCAAGCCCATGGTCGTCAGCAGACCGATCTGGAGATAGACGTCGTTGGTCAACCGCGCAGCGTGACGAAACCACCGCGCCGATCAGGCCGAGCGGAATGACCAGCAACACCGCGAACAGGATCGACCAGCTTTCATAGAGCGCGGCGAGGCAAAGGAAGACGACCGGGATCGACAGGGCATAGAGGATCGGTGCCTGTCCGCCCGACAGCCGTTCCTGATAGGACAGGCCCGCCGGGCGATCGAGGTGCCGGGGATTTCTGCGGCGAGCTCGGTCATCCGCGCATGGCGTCACCCGAGCTGTAGCCGGGTGCCGCCGATCCACAGAATTCGTAAGACGGGATGCCGTTGAACCGCGACAGGGTGGTGGGCGCCACGCCCCAGTTGATCGTCGGAAAGGACGAAGGGCGCCATCTGGCCGCTCGACCCGCGCACGAACCATTGTTTCAGGTCTTCGGGCTCAGGCGATGGGCGCGTCGCCTGGACGAAGGAACGCGCTTGCAGCCGCGATCGATGAAGTCGTTGACATATTGCCCGCCCGGGCGGTCGACGGAGTCGAGTTCACCTGCTGCTGCGTGAGGCCCAGCGCCGACAATTTCTGCTGATCGAGATCGACGCGGGCGTGGCGATATCAGGCAGTTCGATCAAACGGACCGAGGCGAGCTTGGTCGGCATTGGCCTTGGCGAGCAACTCGTCGCGCGCACCGCCTCAACTTTTCGAGCACATGCGAAATATTCTGCAACTCCATGGTGAAACCGTCCGACTGGCCCGAGGCCACGAATGGCCGGCACCAGCGCAGACCTGTGCGTCGCGAAGGCCCCGGAAGGCGGCGGAGGCTCGTCCGGTGATCGCGTCGGCACTGTTTTCCCTTGCCCTTGCGGTCAGCCCAGTCGACGAAGTTGATGAAGCCACGGCCGGTATTCTGGCCGCTGGTGCCGCCACCGCCGCCCCCGGACCGAGAACAGAACCTTGACGTTCTTGCCCTCATGCTGGAGCAAAATACTGCTCGACCCGGCGCTGGATTTCCATCGTGCGCGCTTGCGTCGCACCGGCGGGCGGGCGGAACTGGACGATCGCCGATCCCTGATCCTCGGTCGGTAGGAAGCCGGTGAGCAGGCGCAGGAACAGGATCGCCAGCAATGCGACGACGCCGACATAGATCAGCAGGAACAGCCATTTTGCGATCGACGACGGTCCGCACGGCCGGAGGTATATTTCTCGACCGTCCATTCGAAGCGCGAATTGAACCCGTCCTTCGCCCGTTGCAGCCCATGCGCCACCCGCCAGGAATTTGCGGTCGAGCGGGCGCCCTCCCTCGCCTTCGCCTTTCGCTTGGCAGCGCGGCGGTCAGTGCAGGGCTCAGGATGATCGCGACCGCGACCGACAGGATCATCGCCGAGACGATGGTGATCGAGAATTGGCGATAGATGACGCCGGTGGACCCGCCGAAGAACGCCATCGGCAGGAACACCGCCGACAGCACCAGCGCGATGGCGATCAGCGCGACGGTGATCTCGCATCGACTCACGATCGTCGCCTCGCGCGGGGTCATCGGGGATTTTCCTCGAGCAGACGCTCGACATTCTCCACGACCACGATCGCGTCGTCGACCAAGGGCCGATCGCCAGTACCAGCCCGAACAGGGTCAGCGTGTTGATCGAGAAGCCGGCCAGATAGAAGAGATGGCGAAGGTGCCGAGCAACACCACCGGCACCGCGATCGTCGGGATCAGCGTCGCGCGCCAGCTTTGCAGGAAGACGAACATGACGATGACGACGAGGATGATCGCCTCGATCAGCGTCTTGACCACCTCGTCGATCGACAGCTTGATGAAGGCGGTGGTGTCGTTGGCATAGGCGACCTTCAGGCCCGGCAGGAAGGTCTTGGCGACGCAGGTGATCTCGGCCTTGACCAGTTCGGCGGTCTTCAGCGCGTCGGCGCCGGGCGCCATCAGAACGGCGATACCGGCACCGGGATGCTGGTTGATCCGGCTGACCGCGGCATAGCTTTCCGCGCCCAGCTCGATCCGCGCCACGTCGGACGGCTTTACGGTCGCGCCGTTGTTCAGTGTCTTGACGATGATCTCGCGGAACTGCTCGGGCGTCTGGAGGCGCGACTGCGAGGTCACGGTCGCGTTCAGCATCTGGGTTTGTGCCGAGGGCGTACCGCCGACCTCGCCCGCCGCGACCTCGGTATTCTGGTTCTGGATCGCGGTCGTCGTCGGACGGCATCAGCTGGTAGGAGGCCAGCTTCTCCGGATGAGCCAGATGCGCATCGCATATTGCGAGCCGAAGACGTTGATGTCGCCGACGCCCCGGATACGGCCCAGCAGGTCCTGCAAATTCGAGACGGGTAATCGGCGACGTCCTGATTCGTCATCCGGTTCGTCTCGTCAGACGCCACGATCAACAGGAAGTCGGGTTCGACTTGCGGACGACCGGCCCTGTTGCTGCACCTGTTGCGGGCAGGCGGGCGACCGATTGCTGGACTTGGTTCTGGACTGGACCTGCGCGATGTCGGGGTCGGTGCCCTTGGCGAAGGTCGCGGTGATCGTCACCGAGCCACGGCTCGACGAGGAGGACTGGAAATGGAGCAGCCGTCGATGCCGGTCAGCTGCTGCTCGATGACTGGGTGACCGGAATTCTGCAGCGTCTGCGCCGGATGCACCGGGGAAGGTGGCGCGGATCGACACAGGGGCGGGGCGACGTCCGGATATTGCGCGATGGGCAGGCCCATGATCGCGCCGATACCCGCCAGCATGACGATGATGGCAAGGACCCGAGCGAAGATGGGACGATCGATAAAGACGCGGCTGAGCATGGTCCGGTCAGCCCGCCTGCCCCTTTGGCGGCCTGCATCTTCTTCAACTGTTCGGGCGAGGGGGCTGGACCTTTTGCGGGCTATTGGCCGGCACCGCGCGCACGCTCTGTCCGCGTAGATTGGCGAGGCCCCGGGTCACGATCTTGTCGCCCGGCTTCAGCCGTCGGTCACCACCCAATAGGCGCCACAGGTCCGCTCGGCCTTGACCTTCTTTCTGCTGCCCTTGTCGTTCGGACCCGATGAACAGCGTCGCATTGCCCCTTCGGATCGCGCGATACCGCCTGTTGCGGGAGATGATGGCGCTGGTGTCGATCGCCTGTGCGAAGCAGGCGCGAACGAACATGCCGGGCAGGAGCAGCCCTTGCGGATTGGGGAAGCGCGCGCAGCGTCACCGTACCGGTTTGCGGATCGACGACCGCCTCGGCGAACTGGACCGTGCCGTCTGCCCATAATCGGTGCCGTCCTCCAGTCGCAGCGAGACATTGGCGCTGGCCGGGATCAGCCCGTCACGCGCCGCGAGATTGCGGCGCAGCGACAGCAGATCTGTCGCCGATTGCTGGATGTCGACGAAAATCGGGTCGAGCCGCTGGATCTGTGCCAGCCGATCGGTCTGCCCTCGAACTGACCAGCGCCCGACGGTGAACAGCGAGCAGCCGATCCGCCCGGTGATGGGGCGGGCACGGTGGTTAATGCAGATTGACCCGCGCGGTTTCCAGCGCGGCCCGCGTCTGTGCGACCTGCGCCGCCGCACGGCAGGCCGAGGCCCGGGCGTTGGTATAATCCTGTTTCGAGATCGCCTCGATCTGCGCGAGCAGGCGATAGCGTTCGGCGAGCGTGCGCGTCGCCTCGGCATTGGCCTGCGCGCTCTGAAGGTTGGCGGCCGCACGGTTGACCGACGCGCGATAGAGGCGCGGATCGATCGTAGAGTGGCTGGCCGCGCTTCACGAGCGTGCCCTCGGTGAAGAAGCGGCGGCGGATGACGCCCGTCACCTGCGGCCGCACGTCGGAGCTTTCAAAGGCCGTGGTGCGTGCCGCCAGTTCCGTGACGATCGGCGCATCGGTCGGCTGCACGGTGACGAAGCCGACGGTCGGCGTCTGCTGCTGCCGCCATTGCGCCCCTTGGCCGCCGCCCTTGTCCCCGCCAGCCCGATAGAGTCGCGCGGGAGCGAGGGCCATGGCCGTACCGGCGAGCGCCGGGTACCCGCGAAAACTGGAAAATTCAATTCGTTCACCTGCCTGAGATTCGAGCCGCGCGAACCGACCCGCGCGTCAATGCATGAGCCCGTCAAACGTTGCTGACCTGTGTCAAAGTGCACGATGCGGGCGCGAAAACGAAATGATGATGGCTAAATCCCCGCCTTAATTGTCGCAATTTGTCGCGCTGCGGCAAAAGCCGGAGCGGACGGACCCTTTGGAGTTCTGATGCATTTTCAAGGGACATGATCGATCAGGATGCCGATAAGCGCCTAGCCGCCAGCGCCGCCGTGCGAAATTTGCGACGATATGCTTGTGGGGCTTGGGACGGGTCCACCGCCGCCCATGCCATTGCCGCTCTGGCGGAACGACGATTGCGTATCGAAACGGTCGCGACATCAGAGGCGAGTGCGGCGCTCGCCCGATCATTGGGTCTGACGGTGCGCGATTTCGCCCGGGTCAGCCGGGTCGATGTGGCGATCGATGGTGCGGATGCGATCGATGCCGGTTTGCGCGCGCCGTGAAAGGGGCGGGTGGCGCGATGCTGCGGGAAAAGGCGGTGGCCGAGGCCGCGGATCGGATGATCGTCATCGCCGATGGATCGAAGCGGGTGGAGCGACTGGCGCCGACCAAGCTGCCGATCGAGATTCTGCCTTTCGCACGCGCCTTCGTGATCGAGCGCCTGTCGCGATGGTTCGACCATTGCATCGACCGACCCGATTACCGGACCGATAACGGCAATATCGTCGTGGATGGCCATGGCTGGGACGACACGTCCCCGACACGCTGGCGGCGGCGGTGATGGCGGTTCCGGTGTCGTCGGGCGCGGATTGTTTCTGACCGAGATCGACGCCGCCTATATTGCCGACAACGGGTTCGTTACCCGGCTGGAACGGGGCGGAACCCGCGCTAAAACCGGTCGCGTATGGCAACCAGAGCGGACGCGCAGGCGTTCGATCGTACATATAAGGATGAGGCCAGTTTCATGACCGATGCCACCACCCACGCCGTGGCCGATACCCATCTGCACGAGGACAGGTCGATCGAGCGCCTGACCATCGACACCATCCGCACCCTGTCGATGGACGCGGTGCAGCAGGCCAATTCGGGCCATCCCGGCACCCCCATGGCGCTGGCGCCGGTCGGTCACACCATCTGGTCGAAATTCCTGCGCTACGATCCGCGCATGCCGACTGGCCCAATCGCGACCGCTTCGTGCTGTCGGTCGGCCATGCCTCGATGCTGCTCTACTCGCTGATCCATCTGGCGGGGATCGAGGAGATCGATGCGAACGGCAACAAGTCAGGCAAGCCCGCGCTGAGCTCGGAGGACCTTGCGGTTTCCGCCAGCTTAACTCCAAGACGCCGGGCCATCCTGAATATCGCCACACCACGGGCGTCGAGACGACGACCGGCCCGCTGGAGTGCCGGTTGCGGCAACTCGGTCGGCATGGCGATCGCCGAGCGCTGGCTGGCGGCGCATTTCAACCGTGAAGGTTTCCCGATCTTCGACCACAGCGTTTATGTCGTGTGCGGCGGCGGCGATATGATGGAGGGCGTCGCGTCGGAGGCGGCCTCGACCGCCAGCCACCTCAAGCTGTCAACCTCTGCTGGATCTACGACTCCAACCATATTTCGATCGAGGCGGCACCGATCTGGCGTTCGACGAGGATGTGGGCAAGCGCTTCGAGGCCTATAAACTGAACGTCATCCATGTCGACGACGCGAATGACGTCGCGGCGCTGACCGCCGCGCTCGACGATTTCAAGGCGACCGGGACAAGCCGACCTTCATCGTCGTGAAGTCGGTCATCGGCTATAGCGCAGCCCCAAGGCGGGCAGCGAAAAGGCGCATGGCGAGCCGCTGGGCGAAGACGCGATCCGCGCGACCAAGAAGGGCCTATGGCTGGCCCAAGACGCCAAGTTCACGGTCCCCGATGGCGTGCGCAGAAGCCTTCAGGCGCGATCGAGACGCGCGGCAAGCCGCTGCGTGACGAGGTGGTCGCGATGGTCGAGCGTTATCGCGCCGAATATCGAACTCGCCGCACAGCTCGACGCAATGCTCTCGACACCTCCCCGAGGGCTGGGACAGCGAAAATCCCGGTGTTCGAGGCGGATGCCAGGGGTGGCCAGCCGCGACTCCGGGCGGCAAGGTGCAGAACGCCATCGCCGCCAAGGTGCCGTGGCTGGTCGGCGGTTCAGCCGATCTCGCGCCCTCGACCAAGACGCTGATCAAGGATGGCGGGTCGTTCGGGCAGGCAGCTATGACGGCCGCAACCTGCACTTCGGCGTGCGCGAGCACTCGATGGGCGCGATCGTCGACGGCATGGCGCTGTCGCACCTGCGCTCCTACGGCGCGACCTTCCTCGGTCTTCTCCGACTATATGCGCGCGCCGATCCGCCTCGCCGCGATCATGGAGCTGGGCGCGATCTTCGTCTTCACGCACGACTCGATCGGCGTGGGCGAGGATGGTCCGACCCACCAGCCGATCAGGCATCTGGCGACGCTGCGCGCGATCCACGGCCTCGACACCATCCGGCCGGGCGATGCGAACAGGGGAAGTCGCCGAGGCATGGCGCTGTGCGGCCGAGGTCGGCCGATCATCCGACCGCGCTGATCTTCTCGCGTCAGGCGGCGCTGCCGACGCTGGATCGCAGCAAATATGCGGCGGCCTCGGGCCTCAAGAGGGCGGCTATGTCCTCGCCGATTAGGGCACGCCGGACGTGATCCTGATCGCCACGGGAGGTCGGAACTGTCGCTGGTGACCGACGCCTATGAGACGCTGACCGCCGACGGCATCAAGGCGCGCGTCGTCTCGTTGCCGAGCTGGTACCGCTTCGAGATGCAGGACGCCGCGTACAAGGGAAAGCGTGCTGCCGCGCGCCGTCACCGCGCGTCTGGCCGTCGAGCAGGCCGGATCGATCGGCTGGGATCGCTATATCGGTTTCGAAGGTCGCACGATCACCATGTCGACGTTCGGTGCCTCCGCCCCCATATCGAAGCTGCAGGACAAGTTCGGCTTCACTCTCGACAATGTCGTGAAGGTGGCCCGCGAACTGGTGGAGACAAGTGATGAGCAAGTTGCAGGAACTGGGCGCCAAAGGCTGTGCCCCTGGCTCGATTTCGTCGATCGCAAGTTCCTCGAGGCGAAGGGCTTGAAAAGCTCGTCGCCGAGGACGGGCTGACCGGCGTCACCTCAACCCGTCGATCTTCGAAAAGGCGATGGGGCATGGCGACGCCTATGACGGCACGCTGGGGGCGTTCGACAAGGAAAACCCGGCGCGGCGACCATCGACCGCTACGAGCATCTGGCGATCCGGGACATCAAGGCGGCGGCGGAAACGCTGAAGCCGGTCCATGACCGGCTCGACGCCAGGATGGCTATGTCAGCACGGAGGTGTCGCCCTACATCGCCGACGACACCGACGCGACCATCGCCGAGCGGAAAAGCTGTAGCACGCGGTCGATCGCCCCACCTGATGATCAAGATCCCCGGCACCGATGCGGGCGCGCCCGCCATCTCGGCGACCATCGCCAAGGGATCAACGTCAACGTCACGCTGCTCTTCTCGCAGGACGCCTATATCAAGGTGGCCGAGGCCTATGTGGCCGGCCCGGAAGAGCGGGCGAAAGCCGGGCAGTCGATCGACCGGATCGCCAGCGTCGCCAGCTTCTTCATCAGCCAATATCGACTCGGCGATCGACAAGAAAGATCGACGAGCGCGTGGGCGCCGGTGATGCCGAGGCCGATGCGCTCAAGGCTATTCGCGGCAAGGTCGCGATCGCCAACGCCAAGATGGCGTATCAATGGTATCTCGAGTTTCTGAAGTCCGACCGTTGGCAGGCGCTGGCGGCGAAAGGCGCGCCTTCCAGCAGCTGCTCTGGGCCTCGACCGGTACCAGGGACCCGTCATCCGGACACGCTCTATGTCGACGCTGATCGGCCCGGACACGGTCAACACCATGCCGCCCAAGACGATGGACGCGTTCCGCGACCATGGCACGGTGGCCGACACGCTGACCGCCGATATCGACGAGGCGCGCCATGTGCTGGCCGAGGCCGATCGGCTGGAGCACGGATCTGAACGACGTCACCGACACGCTGGTGCAGGAGGGGTCGCCTCCTTCGTCAAAGGCGTTCGACGATCTGCTCGGTGCGATCGGGAAGAAGCAGCCCGCGACAGCCTGACCCGACAGGCCCCCTTCCCAAGGCGGGAAGGGGCCTTTCACCTACGACACCAGAAACATAATGGAGTTCCGCGAAGATCGGTCTGGTCGGCCTCCGGCCTGCGGGTGGCAATATCGCTCGCCGCCTGATGCAGGCTGGGCATCAGGTGGTGGCACGGGATCGCAGCGACGAGGCGGTGCAGACGCTCGCCAAGAAGGACGGCGCGGAGGCGGCCACGGGCTGGAGGGACATGGCGACCAAGCTGGCCGACAAGGCGATCTGGTGGTGATGCTGCCCGCCGGCAGTCCGACCGAGGACACGATCGCGGAAATCGCCAAGCTCGCCAAGGACGGTGACGTGGTCATCGATGGCGGCAACAGCTTCAAAGGACGATATCCGCCGTTCAAGCAACTGGCCGAACAGGGCATCCATTATGTCGATGTCGGCACCTCGGCGGCGTCTGGGGCACGAGGCGCGGCTATTGCATGATGATCGGCGGCGATAACGAGACGATCGCGCATCTCGACCCGATCTTCGAGGCGCTGGCACCGGGCACAGGCGATATCGTCCGCGCCGGGGCCGCGTTGCCGACAAGGTCGATGAGCGTGCCGAGAAGGGCTATATCCATACCGGTCCCGCCGGAGCCGGCCACTTCGTCAAAGATGATCCACAACGGCATCGAATATGGCCTGATGCAGGCCTATGCCGAGGCTTCGACATTCTGAAGTCGAAGAACAGCGACAAGCTGCCCGAGGACGAACAGCTTCGAAGGCCTGAACCTGACCGACATTGCCGAAGTATGGCGGCGCGGCAGCGTGATCTCGTCTGGCTGCTCGACCTGACCGCGATTGCGCTGGCCAGGACGAGATGCTGGAGCAGTTCTCGGGCCATGTCGCGGACTCAGGTGAGGCCAGTGGACGATCGATGCGGCGGCGATGGAGGAGAAGGTCCTGCCAATGTCCTGACCGCCTCGCTCTTCGCGCGCTATCGCAGCCGGATCGAGCATACCTATGGCGACAAAGGTGCTGTCGGCGATGCGCTTCGGCTTTGGCGGCCATACCGAAATCCCGCAATGAGCCTGCCCATTCGACTGGTCGTGTCGGACGTCGACGGCACGCTGGTCGATCCCGACAAAGACGCTGCGTGCCGCCACCATCGCTGCCGTCCGGCGGCTGGAAGGCGGCGGGATCGGCTTACCATCATCAGCGCGAGCCCCGATCGGGGCTGGGATGGCTTGCCGACGAACTGGCGATTGACGCGCCGATCGGGGCGTTCAACGGCGGCACCGTGTTCCGCCGCGACGGGTCGATCGACGCGCAGTTCCGGGTACCGGTCGAGGTTGTGAAGGACGTGTTGGCGATGGCGGCGGAGAGCCCCGTCGCCATCTGGGTCTTCGCCGATGACCGCTGGTATGCCAGCAGCGGCGAGGGCACCCATGTCGAGCACGAACGCAAGGCGTCGGCGCAAGAGCCCGTGGTCACGCAGGACTTCGCGGCGCTGGTCGACAAGGTCGACAAGATCACACTGGTCAGCGACGATGCGGACCTGTTGCGCGGCCTGCACGAGCGGACGAATGAGGCGCATGGCGAGGCGGCGACCATCGCCCAGTCGCAGACCTATTATCTCGACGTGACCGCGCTCGCCGCGAACAAGGGCGACGGCGTGGCGACGCTGGCCAAGGCCTTCGGTGTGCCCGCTGGAACAGGTGGCGGTGCTGGGCGATCAGGCCAACGACCTTCCCATGTTGAGACGCGCCGGCCTGCCGATCGTGATGGCGAATGCGCCCGACGCTGTTAGGGAACAGATATTGGTACACACCCGTTCCAACGCGGACGACGGCGTGGCCTATGCCATCGACAATCTCATCATGCCCAGAATCGGAGTGCCTTCATGAAGCAACTGGTTGCGTTCGACCTCGACGGGACGCTGGCCAAAGCAAGCAGCCGCTGGGCGAGCCGATGGGGGGGCGCTGGCCGACCTGCTCGACGTCGCGCATGTCGCGGTGATCTCGGGCGGTGACTGGCCGCAGTTCGACAAGCAGGTGGCCAGCCGCCTGCCCGAACGCGCGACCGCAGCAAGCTGTGGCTGATGCCGACCACCGGCACCAAGCTCTACACCTACAAGGACGGAAGCTGGACCCCGGTCTATGCCGAGCTGTTCGACGACGCGACCAAGGCGAAGATCCGGAGGCGTTCGACGCCTCGCTGGAAGCGACCGGCTTCGTGCCCGAACAGACCGGGGGCGAGCGGATCGAGGATCGCGGCAGCCAGATCACCTTCTCCGCGCTCGGCCAGCGAGCGCCGATCGACGCTAAGGAACATTAGGACCCCAAGTTCGAGAAGCGCAAGGTCATCCGTGCCGACCTCAAGCAGCGCCTGCCGGGCCTGTCGATCAATATGGGTGGCGCGACGTCGATCGACATCACCCGTGAGGGCGTTGACAAGGCCTATGGCCTGAAGAAGCTGCGCGATGCCAGCGGGATCGAACTCGATGCGATGATGTTCATCGGCGACGCGATCTTCCCGGCGGCAACGACTATCCGGCCAAGGAACTGGGCCTCGACACGGTACGCGTGCGCGACCCGGAAGAGACGCTGGCCGTCATCGCGGGGATCGTCGCCTGCCTGAAGTGAAGGACGGCGCATCGGCCATCCTGCGCGCGCGACGGCGGCGGCGCATGAGGTGGTGGACGCTGCCTATGGTGCCTATCGCCCGGATGATCGGGAAAGCTACACGGCGTTCCTGATCGCCCATGCGCGTGCCCTGCCGGCGGTCGAAGCTTGGCTCGCCGGGCAGGCGATCGCCTTTCCCGGCGGGCGCGGGCGGAAGCGCTGGCGGCGGACCTTGCCGCGCTGGGGCGAGATATGCCCGAGCCGCTGTCCTTCTTTGCGCGACCGACGAAGCGGCGCGCTGGGGGCGCTCTATGTGACCGAAGGGGTCGCGGCTAGGCGGCGTGATGCTGGTCCGGCAGGTGGGTAAGGGTTGCCCAGAGCCTATCTCAGATCGGGCTTCGGCCCCGGCGAATGGCGCGATTTCCGGCATGCGCTAGACGCAGCGGCGGATGACGAGGCGTGGATCGACCGCGCGGCGGCGGCGGCGGAACGGGTCTTCGCGCTTTATAAACAAGCCGCTTAAACCCACCCCCCGTTCAGCCTGAGCGAAGTCGAAGGCCATGAGCAAGCCTTTTAGTCGCCCTCACCCTTCCCACGCGCTATCGCGAAAGGGCCCAGTGTCGGGTGAACTGCGCCCCTTTGTTCACCCGACACTCATCCCAGCAGGAGAGGAGGCGCAGAGCGCCGGAAGGGTGAGGGGTGGGGTCCGTCCGTGGCCTTCAACTTCGCTTAGGCTGAACGGGACGGTGTTACGCCCCTCAATCCCGCGATCGGCGCGATCACGATGGCGCGCAGGCCGGGCTGGTTGTCGTCATATTCGATCGATCCCGACAGCCTTTGCATCATCGCCGCCATCATCCGGCTGCCGAAACCGCGCCCGTCGCCGATCGGCGCGTTCATCCGGCCGCGGCCTTCGTCGGCGACGATCAGGCGCGAGCGGTTGCCATATTGCTCCAGCGTGATGGTCACCGCGCCGGCCGCGCCGTCATAGGCATACGGTGGCGTTGATGATCAACTCGGTGGTGACCAAGCCCAGATTGATCGCGCGATCGGTGGGCATCAGCACGGGCGCTAGGTCCAGCCGCATCTGTGCGCGCTCCACTCGGCCCCCAGCGACTGTTTCATGTCGCCGACCAGTTCCTCAAATAGCGTGCCAGATCGACCGTTTGGATCTGATCGTCGCGATAGAGTCGGCGATGGACGAGGGCGACCGCCGAGAGCCGGGCCTGCGCCTCGGTCAACTGCTCGCGCACGCCCGGATCGGTCGCCGCCTGGCCCGGAGCGCGAGGAAGGAGGAGACGAGCTGAAGGCTGTTCTGGACGCAGGGTCCACCTCCTTCATCAGCACGTCCTTCTGCTGAAGAAGCAGGTCGCTGTCGTCGAGTGTCCGCTGAAGCGCCGCGTTCAGGCTGCTCAGGCGGTTTGTTCTGGAAAGCCGTCATGCAGCGCCCGGCGCAGGCGGTGCGCCGCTTCCACTTCTTCCAGCGTCCAGCGTCGCGAACGGCCGCGCACCGTTTCGCGCCAGCTCTCGAACGAGGCACGCGGGCTGAGCGTCTCGTCGGTGCGCAAGGCGACCGACGTGAGGGGATTGCCCGCCCATTCCACCTCTTCGACCTGCTCGGCGCGGAACCAGAAACAAAGCTCAGGCCTCCGTCGATCAGCGGCAGGGCCAGCACGCCGCTGGCGGTCGCGGAGAGCCCCTGGTATCGGGTATGACCGCGCCCAGCTCATGCGTGGCGTAGAGTTCGCCCCCGCCGCGCAACAGTGCCCATTGCGCGATCCGGAGCAGCGCCAGCGGGGTGGCAGAGACCAGACTATAAACCCGGCCGCTATCGACCAGCGCGAAGCCTGAGGCGTTCATCATCGCCATCAGATCGGGAAGCAAGTGACGGATCGCGGGTACGATCTCGCCTTGCCCCGCGATCCGCGGGATGATCGCATCCTCTGCGGCGCGCAGGCGGAAGCGTTCGCGATAGAGCTCGGCCTCTTCCTGGCGCGCACCTCGCGTGCGGGCCGCTGGCCAGCGTGGCGGCGGCGGCGCGCAGATCGGGCGACAATCGGCGCGGGGCTCTGGTGGTGGCAGGCGACCATCCCCCAGAGCAGCCCGTCCTTGACGATCGAGATCGACGCCGAGGCGGCAACGCCCATATTCTGAAGATAGCGGACATGGACCGGCGACACGCTGCGCAGGCCGACATCGCTGAGATCGGTCGATTCGAAGCCTTCGGGGCCGCAGGGGGCGGGGACATAGGCGGCATCAGGAATGCTGCGCGTCCGATTGCGGATATAGAGCGCCCGCGCCTGTTTCAGGATGTCGGAGGCGGGAAATGGTGATGGAGGAAGGAGTGAAGGCCCGGCGCCCGGGCCTCCGCCACGACCGTCCCGAATCGTCATCGAGAAAGCGGTAGAGCATGACCCGGTCGAACCCGGTCAGGGTGCGAAAGTGGCGGCGCGTTCGTACAGATTCTGCAGGTCGCCGGTCCGCTCGAAACTGGTCGCTGCGGCGTCCAGCCAGCTCAGTGGACTGCCGGGGCCCCGGGGTGCATCGGTCAGCGCCGGCTCCAACTCGACGAGCAGCCGATCGCCTGCCAGCCGATGGGCGGTCACGGCGAACAGCTCGTCTATGCCCCAAGATCGGCCGCGTGACCGTAACGGAACCTGCCCCTGCGGGCATCGTCGCCAGCGTCTCCGCCGCGTCGTCGCCCAGCAATGTGGCCAGCGGCATACGCAGCCAATCGGCGGCTAGTCGCTCCTCAGCGCCCCAGCACCGGCGATGGCGATCAGCGGCCGACCCTCCGCCACCAGTAACAGCCCATGGGCTGGATCGCGCCGGTATATGGATGGGCTCCGATCGCGAATGGAAATATCCTCGCCCGGATCGGTCTCGACAAGGCGCGTAGCCATCAGGGTCGGACTTTCCTCACCGGCTTCACATGCCGGGTTTCCCCGGGCATGCAAATGATAGAGATCAAGGATAAATCCAGAAACGGGGAGCGAACGTCCCGTCCGGGAACAATGATTGCGCATTTGGGTAATATCCGGTTAAGGCGACGCAACGGGACTCAAAGAGCCGTGTTGGAGAGGACATGATCGACGATTTCGATTTCGCGCTGGGTGAAAGCGCGGACATGATCCGTGACGCGACCCGCCGCTTTGCGGCCGACCGCATCGCCCTGCTTGCCGCACGGATGGACGCGGAGGACTGGTTTTCCGCGATATCTGGCCCGAAATGGGCGCGCTGGGCCTGCATGGCATCACCGTGGACGAAGCCGATGGCGGCTTGGGTCTCGGCTATCTGGAGCATGTCGTCGCGATCGAGGAAGTGTCGAGGGCCTCGGCCTCGCTGGGCCTGTCCTATGGCGCGCACAGCAATTTGTGCGTCAACCAGATCCGCCGCTGGGGTTCGCCGGAGCAGAAGGCGAAATATCTCCCGGCCTGATCTCGGGCGAGCACATGTCGGTAGCTTGGCCATGTCCGAGGTGTCGGCGGGTTCGGACGTGGTGTCGATGAGCTGCGTGCCACCCGGTCGAGGGCGGTTGGCGGCTGAATGGCACCAAATTCTGGATCACCAACGCACCCATGCCGATACCCCCGTCGTCTATGCCAAGACCGGCGAGGGCAGCCGTGGGATCACCGCCTTCCTGATCGACAAGGACATGGCCGGCTCCATCCGGCCAGAAGATCGACAAGATGGGCATGCGCGGCAGCCCGACCGCCGAGCTGGTCTTCAACGACTGCTTCGTCGCCGACGAACAGGTGATGGGGCCGGTCAACGGCGGCGTCGGCGTGCTGATGAGCGGCTTGGATTACGAACGTGCGGTGCTGGCGGGCATCCAGCTCGGCATCATGCAGGCGTGCCTCGACGTCGTGGTTCCTTACGTCCGCGAGCGGCGCAGTTCGGCCGGGCGATCGGCGAGTTTCAGCTGATCCGGTGCCAAGATCGCCGACATGTATGTCGCGCTCAATTCGGCGCGCGCCTATGTCTATGCCGTGGCGCGGAGTTGCGATGCGGGGCGGACCACTCGGTTCGACGCGGCGGGCGCGATCCTGCTGGCGAGCGAGAATGCGGTGAAGGTCTCGCTGGAGGCGATCCGGGCGCTGGGCGGGGCGGGCTATACCGACTGGCCGGTCGAACGTTTCGCGCGCGATGCCAAGCTGCTCGACATCGGGGCGGGAACCAACGAAATCCGCCGGATGCTGATCGGCCGCGAGTTGATCGGCAAACTGATAAGGTGGCAATGAGCCTTTGGGGTGAAGTGATGGGGCGGTGATCTCCTCGCGCATCGCGCGCGACGATGCGGCCTTCCGCGCGAACGCCGATCACAATCGCGCTCTGGCCGAGCGGTTGCGTGCCGATGTGGCGAAGGCCGGGCTGGGCGGCGGCGACGCTTTCGCGCGAGCGCCATGTCGCGCGTGGCAAGCTGCTCCCCGCGACCGGGTGGAGCAGTTGCTCGATGCGGGCTCGCCCTTCCTCGAAATCGGCCAGCTTGCCGCCAACGGCCTGTATGACGATGCGGTGCCGGCCGCGGGATGATCGCCGGGATCGGGCCGTGTTCGCAGCCGACAGGTGATGATCGTCGCCAACGACGCGACGGTGAAGGGCGGCACCTACTTCCCGCTGACTGTGAAGAAGCACCTTCGCGCGCAGGAGATCGCGCTCGAACCGGCTGCCCTGCATCTATCTCGTCGATAGCGGCGGCGCGAACCTGCCGCATCAGGCGGAGGTGTTTTCCGACCGCGATCATTTCGGCCGCATCTTCTTCAACCGGCGCGCAGATGTCGGCGGCGGGCATTCCCCAGATCGCCTGCGTCATGGGAAGCTGCACGGCGGGTGGTGCTACGTCCCCGCCATGTCGGACGAGACGGTGATCGTGCGCGGGCAGGGACGATCTTCCTCGCCGGGCCGCCGCTGGTGAAGGCGGCGACGGGCGAGGTCATCTCGGCCGAGGAACTGGGCGGGGCGGACACCCATGGCCGCAAGTCGGGCGTGGTCGATCACGTCGCCGAGAATGACGACCACGCGCTGTCGATCGTCCGCGACATCGTCGAGACGCTGCCGCCGCAGACCCTGCCTGATGTCAATCTCGCGGAAGCCGATGCGCCGCTCTACCCGGCGGAAGAGCTGTACGGCCTGATCCGCAGGACGTGCGCACCCTATGACGTGCATGAGGTCATCGCGCGGCTGGTCGACGGATCGCGCTTCCACGAATTCAAAGCACTGTATGGCGAAGTCTGGTCTGCGGCTTCGCGCATCCATGGCAAGCCGGTCGCGATCCTCGCCAATAACGGCGTGCTGTTTTTGGAGAGCGCGCAGAAGGGCGCGCATTTCATCGAACTGGCGTGCCAGCGGCGTATCCCTGCTGTTCCTCCAGAATATCTCCGGCTTCATGGTCGGTGGCCGCTATGAGGCCGAGGATCGCTGCTATGGCGCCAAGCTGGTGACGGCGGTGGCGACCGCGCAGGTGCCCAAGATCACCGTGCTGATCGGCGGCAGTTTTGTGCGGGGCACTTACAGCGTGTGCGGGCGCGCCTATTCTCCGCGCTTCCTGTTCCACCGGCCCAATGCGCGGATCAGCGTGATGGGCGGCGAACAGGCGGCGAGCGTGCTGGCGACCGTCCACCGCGACGCCGACAACTGACGCCGGAGGAAGCCGAGGCGTTCAGGCTGATCCGCCAGCGTTACGAGGATGAAGGCAATCTCGGTACGCGACCGCGCGGATGTGGGATGACGGCATCGTCGATCCGCGCAGACCCGCGACGTGCTCGGGCTGGCGCTCGATGCCTGCCTCAACGCCCCCATCGCGGAGGCGCCCCGCTTCGGGTGTTCCGCATGTAATGGCGATGGACCTGACCATCGACGGCGCCACGGTTGCCGATGAAGCCGACTTCACGCGCGTATCCGTGAGGTCTCGGGCGTCGAATGGTATGGCGGTAGTCTGGATGCGCTGTTCGACCTGCTGGTGGCGGTCGTCGAGCCGCCGATCGCTTTGCGCCTGACCAAAGCGGCCGCCGCGCGACGGGTCGTGGGGAACGCTTCGACCGCATTTTGACCGTGATCTTCGATGCCATCGCCGAACGGCCGGGCGGTGCCATCACGCTGACGCTGAGTCCTGATCCGATGATGAACAGCCTCCTCATAGCCAATCGCGGCGAGATCGCCCCTGCCGTATCATCCGCATCGGCACGCGAGATGGGCCTGCGCACGATCGCCGTCTATTCCGAAGCCGATGCGCAGGCGCTGCATGTGCGCCTCGCCGACGAAGCGATTGCGATCGGCCCCGCCCCGGCGCGCGAAAGCTATCTCGACGCCGACCGCATCCTCGATGCTGCGCGCGAAAGCGGTGCGGAGGCGATCCATCCCGGCTATGGCTTCCGTCCGAAAATGCCGAATTTGCCGAAGCGGTGATCGCCGCTGGCCTCATCTGGGTTGGCCCTGATCCGGCCAGCATTCGCGCCATGGGCCTGAAGGACGCCGCCAAGCCCGGATGATCGCGGCGGGCGTCCCCGTCACCCCGGCTATCTGGGCGAGGACCAGTCCCCGAACGCCTCGCCGCCGAGGCCGACGCGGTCGGCTATCCCTGTGCTCATCAAGGCTGTGGCGGGCGGTGGCGGCAAGGGGATGCGCCGCGTCGACGACCCCGCCGATTTCGCCGAGGCGCTGGCGTCCTGCCGTCGTGAGGCGGCGTCCTCGTTCGGCGACGACCGGGTGCTGATCGAGAAATATATCCTCTCGCCCCGCCATATCGAAGTGCAGGTCTTCGGCGACCGTCACGGCGAGTCGTCCACCTGTTCGAGCGCGACTGTTCGCTGCAACGCCGCCACCAGAAGGTGATCGAGAAGCCCCCGCGCCGGGCATGGACGCCGCTACCCGCGAAGCCGTCTGCGCGCCGCCGCCGTCCGCGCCGCACAGGCGGTGGACTATGTCGGGGGCAGGCACGATCGAGTTCATCGCCGACGCCTCCGAAGGGCTGCGCGCCGACCGGGTCTGGTTCATGGAGATGAACACCCGCCTCCGTGTCGAGCATCCCGTCACCGAGGCGATCACCGGCGTCGATCTGGTCGAGTGGCAGCTTCGTGTGGCGGCAGGCGAGCCCTTGCCGATGGCGCAAACCGACCTCGCCATCCACGGCCATGCGATCGAGGCGCGGCTCTATGCCGAGGATCCGGCCAAGGGCTTCCTTCCCGCGATCGGCACGCTCGACGTGTTCGACCTGGCGACGACCCGGCGATCCGCACGACACCGGGGTCGAGGAAGGCGCGGAGATCACCGGTACGACCCGATGATCGCCAAGGTCATCGCCCATGGCGACACCCGCGACGAGGCGCGCGAGGCGCTGCCGACGCGCTGGACGAAGCGGTGATCTGGCCAGTGCGCACCAATGCGGGCTTTTTCTGGTCGAGGCGCTCGATCATCCCGATTTCGCCAGCGGCCAAGTCGATACCGGGCTGATCGCGCGCGAGGGCGAGGCGCTGATGCCGCCGACCGAGCCGTCCGAAGAGGCTTTGGCCGAAGCGGCGGCGGCGCTGATCGGGGACGAACTCACCGGTTTCCGCCTGAACGCCGCGCCGCGCCGGACGGCCCGCTTCCTGCTCGACGGTCGGCCGATCACGGTCGATTTCAGCGAGGCGGGGAAGTGCCCCGTCGCCGACCGACGAGGTGCTGATCTCCGAGGGCGGGCAAAGCTGGTCCTTCACCCGCTGGCGCGCCGATGGGCTGGCGGCGGGCGGGGCGGGGACGGCGCGATCCTGTCGCCCATGCCCGGCCGGATCATCGCGGTCGCCGTGACCGAGGGGCCGAATGGTGAGCGCGGGGCAACCGCTCGTCACGCTGGAGGCGATGAAGATGGAGCATGTCCTGACCGCGCCGTTCGACGGTGTCGTCACCGACCTGAACGCGGACACCGGCGGCCCGGTGGCGGAGGGCGTTGCGCTCGTCCGCATCGTCGCGGAGGATGCGGCATGAGCGGGCGCTTCTTCGACGACTGGACGATCGGCGACCGGATCGAGCATCCGATCCGCCGCACCGTGACCGAGACGGACAATCTCCTTTCTCGACCATGACCCATAACCCGCAGCCGCTGCACATCGATGCCGAGGCGGCGAGGGCGAGTGAGTTCAGGCAGATCCTCGTCAACGGGACCTTCACCTTCTCGCTGATGGTTGGACTGTCGGTGGGGGAGACGACCTTGGGGACGCTGGTCGCCAATCTGGCTATGACGAACTGGTCATGCCCGCGCCGGTGTTCTCGGCGATACCCTGCGCGCGACGAGCGAGGTGACCGCGTTGCGCGAGAGCAAGTCACGCCCCGGCGCGGGGCTGCGACGTTCGGCATGAGGCGCTCAACCAGCGGGACGAGGTGGTGTGCCGGTGCCTACGAACGGCGCTGGTGAAGAAGCGGGGGTAGGGCGTGCACTTCGACTTCGCTCAGTGCGAACGGGGTTCAGTACCCAGTTCCGTTCAGCCTGAGCGAAGTCTAAAACCAAGGGAAACCCTCACAAGCGGGTCCGTACCCGATCCACAAAGTCCGTGGCGTCGCCCGCTCGATGAGCCCACCCGCTATAGGCCGCTTCCACCCGCGCATCGGCGAGATTCTCGGCCCGTGCCTCGATCAGCCAGCCGCGCACCACCGGCACCGCCGCATAGGCATCCAGCGGTGGCGGGAGCGAGGCTGCAGCTATTTGGTCATCCTCAAACTGGCGTCCGACATGCCGCACCGTCCCGCTGGAGCGTCGCGCCGCGATGCTCGACCGCCAGCGTGGCGGATAGCTGGTCGCGCGGCGTCTGCGCCAGGCGCAGGCCGTCGAGCGGCATGGCGGTTCCTGAAGCCTCCACCCGCGCGTTGAGATGCGACCGGGACGCCCGCGCTGACCGGTCCGGCGACGGCGTTCGCCTCAACTCGAAGCCTTCCGAGCGGATCGCATTGAGATTCTGCCGCATCCGATACACGCCGTTCGCCGCGACAAGCCGACGCCGGGAAAGGTCCCCGCCCCCGCGCGATGGTCACATTGGCGATGGCATCGGTCAGCCGGTTGACGAAATAGGTCCGCCGATAGCCGCAGCCCCAGCGTCGGGGTCAGGTCAAAAGCCTCCCTCCACGCCCTCGACCCGCTCGGGGTTGAGCGCGGCATTGGCAGCAGTGGCATCGGCGCCGGCGCGGAACGGGCGATAGAGCTCGTTGAGCGTCGGCAGTCGCCATCCGCGATAGGCGGCGGCGCGCAGCGACAGCGGCTCGACCGGGCGAACCGCCACCCCAGCCGTCCGGTAAATTCTGGCCGAGCGATCGGGGGAAATTCGCGTTGGTCAGCACCGCGCCGGTCGCCAGCACGCCCTCGTCCAGCCGCCCCGTTCCGGATGCGCCAGTCATCCACCGCGCGGCGGCGGTCACGGTCACCATGCCCGCCTCGACGCTGCCATCGGCGAACAGCCCCATGGTCCGCGTCGCACCGCCGCCCTCGCGCCGCCGGGTGGGGGAGGCCGGCGACATAGGTGTGGAGTTCCTGCGTCCGCCCGCTGGTGTCGCGAATGTCGCCCCCTGAGCCGCAGCGTGATCGCGTCGCCCCAGCGGGGCGACACTCAACCCGCGCGCCGAGGCCGGTCGCGGGAACATTATATTGGTCGAGCGTCAGCGTGGCGGCGGTCCGCGCCGCGTTGACGCTGGCATAGCGCGAGGCGAATTACCGCGTCTGGACATAGCCCAGCGCCGACCATCCCCAACGTCCGCGCCGACCAGCCGCACGCTGGCATCCGCGCCGTCCGAGCGATTGTCGGTAAAGTCGGTCCCCTGTCGCGCGCGCGTCGTGAAAGGCGGCCAGCGTCATCTGCAATTCGGTTGATGGCGCGATGCCGACGACCCCGCGCGCGCCCGAATATTGTTCATAAGGGCGGG
Organism: Acanthosepion pharaonis; assembly: GCA_903632075.3. Lineage (NCBI taxonomy): Eukaryota > Metazoa > Mollusca > Cephalopoda > Sepiida > Sepiidae > Acanthosepion > Acanthosepion pharaonis. The sequence continues at coordinate 268,093 of CAHIKZ030003156.1, read as the reverse complement.
GCGATCGACGGGGCCACGCTGCTCCGCAACGATGGGGGTGAAGCCGTCGCCGCGCGCATAGGCACCCGACAGCGTCAGGGATCCGCCGCCCCGCACCAACGAGGCCGATCCTTGCGCATCGACCGAATCCCGGCTGCCATAGGCGACAGCCACATCGAGCGGCGAAAGCTGATCGAGCGTTGCGCTGTCCATTTCGATCGTGCCCGCCAGCGCGCCGGGACCCCCAAAGCCCGATCCACCGCCTCGAGTCACGCGAATGCGGCCCAATCGCCCGGTCGCATAGGCCGGGAACACCACCCATCCGCCGAACGGATCGGCTTGCGGCACGCCGTCCACCACCAGCAATGCACGGCTCGACGCGTTGCCGCCCAGTCCGCGCAGGGTAATCCCCTGCGAGGTCGGATGGGCCGAACGGCTATCCGATCGGCGGAACTGCTGCAACCCCGCAACATCGGCCAGTACATTTTCCAGCCTTTGCGAGGCGTTCTGGATGATCCGGTCGCGGTCGATTGTCACCACGTCGAACGCCCGGTCGCCCGGCTGGTCGGCGAGGCCGCGACCGGTAACGGTGATGGTCGCACCCGCATCCGGGGTCGTTTGCGCCGTGACAACGGAGGGGCCAAGCCAAATGCCGCAGGCCAAGAGGCTTGATGGGCGAGCGGAAACGGTCATGACGGTCGAAATTCCCCTGATCTGGCCGCCGCCCCGGCAAGGGCCGGGCCTCTCATGGCTCTTTGGCCCGGTTCGAAAGAGATTCCGCTTTTGACGGGACGGCGGCTGGGCATCCACGCCCTTATCGACGGGATAAACCAGCCGCCACGCGCTGGGTTGCGCGGGAACAAGAAATTGTTGCGCGACGATGGATGACGGGGCGAAAAAAGCCTTACAGTCCTTGCATTGTGCCGACCCTCCACGCCCTTGCGAATCCTGCGCGTTTTCTGAAGATCGCCCGTCCGTTGACCGGGATATGCACGGGCACGGGGCTGGCGTTGGTCGCGATCGGGGGCGTGGGCGGGCTGACCCAGACGCCGCCCGATTATCTGCAGGGCGAGACAGTGCGGATTCTCTATATCCATGTTCCCGCCGCGTGGTTGGGCATGGGCGGGTGGAGCAGGATCGCGGCGGCCAGCCTGTCGCTGATCGTCTGGCGGCATCCGCTGGCTCAGGTGGCGGCGCGCGCCATCGCACGGCCGGGGGCTGTGTTCGCCGGGCTTTGCACGGCGACCGGATCGATCTGGGGGCGGCCGACACGGGGAACATGGTGGCAATGGGACGGGCGGCTGACCTCCCGATGCTGCTGCTGCTGTTCGTCTATCTCGGCTATATCGTGCTCGCCCGTGCCGACGCCGATCGTGGTGGGGATGGTCGCATCCCGGCGCTTTACGGGTTGGCGGGCACCGCGTTGCTGCCGATCATCCGTTACTCGGTGGTGTGGTGGAACACGCTGCATCAGGGCCATCGATCGGGCTGACCGGATCGAGCATTGACGGCGCACTGCTCTGGCCGCTGCCGATCACGCTGTCGGGCTTCACCCTGTTGTTCGCCGCCATCGTGTTGATGCGGATGCGCACCCTACTCGCCCGTGCCAAGGCCGAGGCGCGGATGCGGCGGATGGCGCGCGCATGAACCAATGGACGTTCGTGGCGGCCGCTTACGGCGTCATGCTGGGCGGCACGGGGCTGCTCCTCGTGCTCAGCTATCTGGCGATGAAGCGCGCCGAGAAATGACGCCGAAATCCCAACGCCTCACGCTGGCGCTGCTGGCGCTGGCCGCGATCGTCGCGGGCGGCGCTGCTGGCCATGTCGGCGATGAAGGATCAGGCGGCGTTCTTCTACACGCCGTCCGATGCGCAGAGGCAGGGCCTGCCGCTGGGCCGCGCCGTCCGGCTGGGCGGGATGGTCGAGGCGGGGTCGGTACGGCGCGCGCCCGACGGCGTGACGGTGCGCTTCGTCGTGACCGATGGCAAGGCGACGACACCCGTCACCTTCGCCGGCATCACCCCCGACCTGTTCCGTGAGAAATCGGGCGTGGTGGCGGAGGGGCAGTTCAGCCCGATGGTCACTTCGTCGCAACCAATCTGCTCGCCAAGCATGACGAAATATATGCCCCCCCGAAATGGCGGGCAATATGCACGAGCGGAGCCTGAAGCCGTGATCGCCGAAGCCGGGCTTGCCGCGCTCTGGTTTGCCGCGATGCTGGCGGCGTTGCAGCTTTTGCTGGGTGTCCCGGCGCTGCGCCGAAAAGACGCGGCCGGCGAGCAGGCCATGGCGGCGATCGGGCCCGTCGCGATCGTACAGGGCGCGCTGGTCGCCATCGCCATGGCGGCGCTGATCGCGGTGTTCTTGGCCACCGATCTGTCGGTCAAGCTGGTCGCGGAGAACAGCCATGCGGCCAAGCCCGGATCTACAAATTCGCCGGCGCTCGGGGCAATCACGAAGGGTCGATGCTGCTCTGGGTGACGATCCCGGGGGCGGGCGGCGCGTTGGTCGCTTGGAAGAACGCGCGCTCGACCGGGCGACCTATGTCGCCACCGGCGGCGCAGGGGCGATCGCGCTGGGTTTCTATGCTTTCCTGCTCTTTGCTTCCAATCCGTTCGCGCGGCTGAACCCGGCACCGGCGGAGGGGCAGGGGCTGAACCCGCTGTTGCAGGACCCCGGTTTGGCCTTCCATCCGCCCACGCTCTACGCGGGCTATGTCGGGCTGTCGGTCGCCTTTTCCTTCGCGGTCGGCGCGTTGGTGACGGGACAGGTGGGGCCGGCCTTTGCCCGCGCGATGCGGCCACGGTGCTGGGGGCACGGGTGTTGCTGACCATCGGCATCACGGCGGGGTCCTATTGGGCCTATTATGAGCTGGGCTGGGGCGGCTGGTGGTTCTGGGACCCGGTCGAGAATGCCTCGCTGATGCCGTGGCTGGCGGCGACGGCTTTGCTCCATTCGGTCAATGTGCTGGCGGCGCGTGACGGGTTGCGGGCGTGGACCGTCATGCTGGCGGTCGTCGCCTTTTCCATGTCGATGATCGGCACCTTTCTGGTCCGCTCAGGCATATTGACCAGCGTCCATGCCTTCGCCGTCGATCCCCGGCGGGGGGCGTTCATCCTCGCGCTACTGGGTCTCTATATCGGCGGGGCGCTCGTGCTGTTTGGCGCGCGGATCGGGCAGGTGCGTGCCGGACGCAGCTTCGCCTTTGTCAGCCGCGAGGGCGGGCTCGTCGTCAACAATCTGTTGCTCTCGGTCATCCTCGGCATCGTGCTGATCGGCACGCTGTATCCACTGGTCGCGGCCGGGTTCGGCGTGCGCCTGTCGGTCGGGCCGCCCTTCTTCCACGCCGCCGCCGGGCCGGTCGCGCTGGCGCTGGTGGCCGTCATGGCGGTCGGCCCGATGTTGCGCTGGCGGCAGGATCAGGCCGAGGCGGCGCTGATCCGCATGCTGTGGCCGATGGTCGCGGCAGCCGGGACATTGCGTTGTTGCTGACGCTGACCGGCGGGATGGGCGTGTGCCGCTGCTCGGCCTGTCCTTCGGCGTCGGGCTGATCGTCGCGAGCGTCCTGCCCATCACGCAGCGCAACTGGCGTCGCACGCCGCTGCCCATCTGGGGGATGGTCGTCGCGCATGCCGGCATCGGCGTCAGCCTGATCGGCATGGCGTGCGACAGCGCTTTCACCGCCGAGCGACTGGTTGCGCTCTATCCGGGGCAGGCGACGATCGTCGGCCCGTGGCAGGGTCCAGTTGAATCGCATCTATCCCAATGTCGGCCCCAATTGGTCGGCGCTGGAAGCCTGACTGACCGCGACGCGCGATGGCGAGGCTACCACCTTGCGCCCGCAGCAGCGCTTCTTCACCGATCCGCCGACCACGACCAGCGAAAGCGCCATCGCCACCCGCTGGGACGGGCAACTCTATACCGTGCTGGGGCAGCAGGATGCCGCGACCGGCCGCTGGCAGTTGCGGCTGTGGTGGAAGCCGTTCGTGACGCTGATCTGGTTCGGCGGTATCCTCGTGGCCCTTGGCGGCGCGCTGGCGCTGGTCGGGCGCTGGTGGAAGACATGGCAGCAACGGCGGCGGGAGGCCCTTTGGGGATGAAGCGTGTGCTGATCTGGGCGCCGCTGGCCGCCTTCGGGGCGTTGTTCGCGGTGGTGGCGGCGGGGCTGATGCGCCCGGCCGACACCACCGTGCATTCGACCGTCGACAAACCGCTGCCGACCTTCCAGCTCGCCCCGATGGTGCCGGGCAAGCCGGGTCTGGCCAGCAGCGATTTCGGACGGGGACGCCGCGTCTGCTCAACGTCTTTGCCAGCTGGTGCATTCCCTGCATCGCCGAGGCGCCGCAGTTGATGCGCCTGAAGGCGCGCGGCATCCCGATCGATGCCATCGCGATCCATGACAAGGGCCCGGCGATCGCCGGCTTCCTGCGCCGCAACGGCGATCCCTATGCCGCGATCGGGGACGACAGCCGCAGCCGGGTGCAACTCTCGCTCGGCTCGTCGGGGTGCCCGAGACGTTCCTGATCGATGGACGCGGGCGGATCGTGCGGCAATATATCGGCGATATCCGCCCCGATCAGGTCGAACAGATCGTCCGCGACGTGGCCGCCGCGCGATGAGCCTGATCCCGCCTTCGCACTGGCGGCGGGATCGACTCCGCCTGATCTCGGCAAACACCCACCGCCCGATCCCCGCGCCGAGGCGCAGGCCTCCGCGCGCGCTGATGGGCGAGCTGCGCTGCGTCGTCTGCCGGGCCAATCGATCGCCGACAGCGATGCCGATATGGCCGCCGACATGCGCGCGCTGGTTCGCCAGCGATCGCGCGCAGGTGAGAGCCCGTCGCAAATCCGCGACTGGCTGATCGAGCGCTATGGCGATTATGTCAGCTATGATCCGCGGCTATCGGGTGCGACCGCGCTGCTGCTCTGGGCGACGCCGCTCCTGCTGCTGACGATCGGCGCACGGATCGCGCGCTCCAGTTTCCGGAAGCGGCGCTGATGGGGTGGCTGATCCTGATCCTGCTGGCGGCGGCGGCGATGGGGCTGGCCCTATGGCGGGGTTTCCCCAAGCCCCTGTGGACGATGCTGGGCGCCGCGCTCGCGCTGGGTGGCGTCGGCTATGCGTGGCAGGGACGGCCGAGCCTGCCCGCCAGTCCGCCATCGACACGGCCCGATCCCGGCTCGATAGCGAGGATTTGGTCGAATTGCGCGGCCAGTTGATGGGCGGTTCAGGGGGCGAGCCGCGATGTTCACCGCCGCCGATGCTGGCGCGGTCGGGCAATAAGCGGACGGCGGTGCAGATCATGCTGGGCGCGGTCGGCGCCAATCCGCGGAGCGTCGCCTATTGGACCGAGTTGGGCAATGTCCTGTTCGCGCATGACGGCTATCAGATGTCGCCCGCCGCGCAATTCGCCTTTCGCCGGGCGCGAGCTTTGGGGCCCAATGACCCGGTGCCGTTCTTCTTCGAAGGGCTGGCGCAGATGCGCGCGGGCGATTTCGCCAAGGCGCGGATCCTGTGGCGGCTGGCGCTGCAACGCACACCCGCCGATGCGCCTTATCGCCCGGCCATTGCGCAGCGGGTGATGCTGCTCGACCGGGCGATGGCGTTGATGGAGCAATAGGGGCTTATTGGCCCCGGCCAGTCTTTGCCTGAAGCGCGTCAATCCGCTTGGAGGCTTCGGGCCTTGGTCAGGCTGTCGTCGAACGGCTCGCCGGCCTCTTCGGACAGGGTCTTGAGATAGCTGGCCTGCGCGCCGGTCATCGCTTCGTCGCCGGTGGTCCAGTCATCGGGGTCCTTCTCGGCATTGGAGAAGGGTTCGGATTTGGGGTTGTCGGTCATCTCGGCATCCTTTCGCCGGGACCAACGCAGGCGTTCTATTTCTGTTCACGCGAGGGCGCGATGACGCGAAGATTTTGGTTCGCGTGGAAGCGCGGCGCTTATCGGGAAAACCCAAACCTCCGTTCAGCCTGAGCGCAGTCGAAGGCCACGGGTTTACCTTCGTGGCGGAGAGGGGCGGGACGTGCGCTTCGACTTCGCTCAGCGTGAACGGAGGTTGGGGATGAGCAGGCCTGATTGCGTATAGCTCGGGAACCACCGTTCGGCTCGGGCAAAGTCGAAGGCCACACGAAGCACCTTCGACGAAACCCAGACCGAACGGCGGCGGAGACAGGCTTAGCCCGCCGGGCCTCGAACGGCAGGTCGAGCGCTTCGGCCACCGCGGCGTGGCGGATCTTTGCCGCCCGACACGTTCAGGCCCGTTGGCCAGATGGGCATCGGCCTTCATCGCGGCCTCGGCCCCCCATGTTCGCCAGACGCAGCGCGAAGGGCAGGGTGGCGTTGTTGAGCGCGAAGGCCGAGGTGCGCGCGACCGCGCCCGGCATGTTGGCGACGCAATGGATCCACGCCATCGATCTCGAACACCGGGTCTTCGTGCGTGGTGGCATGGCTCGTCTCAGCAGCAGCCGCCCCGGTCGATCGCGATGTCGACCAGCACCGAGCCGCGCTTCATCGTCTTCAGCATGTCGCGGGTAACGAGCTTGGGCGCCGCCGCACCGGGGACCAGCACCGCGCCGATGACGAGGTGGGCGTTCTTCACCGCCGCCGCGATCGCCGCCTTGGAGGCATAGGCGGTCTTGATCTGGCTGGAGAAAACATGTCCAGCTCGGCCAGACGGTCATTGTTGATGTCGTAGATGGTGACGTCGGCGCGCAGACCCACCGCCATCTGCGCCGCATTCACGCCGAGACGCCGCCGCCCGGATCGCCACCTTGGCCAGCGCCACGCCGGGCACGCCGCCCAGCAGCACGCCGCGACCGCCCTGTTCCTTTTCCAGATAATGCGCACCGACCTGCACCGCCATGCGGCCGGCGACTTCCGACATCGGCTTGAGCAGCGGCAGGCCGCCACGGGGGCTGGTCACCGTCTCATAGGCGATGCAGGTCGCGCCCGACGCCATAAGCCCTTCGGCCTGCGGCTTGTCAGCGGCGAGGGGAGATAGGTGAAGAGCAGGTGATGCGGGCGCAGCATCGCCACCACCTGCGGCTGCGGTTCCCTTCACCTTCACGATCATCTCGGCTCGGTCGAACACTTCGGCAGCGGTCGCGACGATGCGCGCGCCGGCGTCGACATAGTCCCCATCCTCGAAATCGATGCCGCTGCCGGCCTTAGTCTCGACGATGACCTCGCCGGCCGGCGGCGACCAACTCGGCCACCGATGGCGGGGTCAGGCCGACGCGATATTCGTGATTCTTGATTTCCTTGGGCACACGACGCGCATGGCGAACTCTCCTGAATGATGGGCCGATAATAGCGCCGATCGGGCGGGAGAGGTTTGCAAAACAATCCTTCCAGTGCAGCCATTTTGGGATTTTCTTGCGTAATCGATGCTAGTATCGGGATGAAATGTCCGACGCGATCGACCGCCGCATATTGGCCCAACTGGCCAGCGATTCCGACCTGACCAGCGCCGCGCTGGGCGAGAAGGTGGGGCTGTCGGCCAGTGCGGCGCATCGCCGTGTGGCGCAGTTGCGTGAGGCGGGGTCATCGCCGGCTATCGCGCGATCCTGAGCCATGAGGCACGCGGCCGGCCCTCGATCGTGATGGTCAACGTCACCTTGAAGGACCAGCGGCAGGAGACGATGGCGGCATTCGAGCGCGAAATCCTGCGCTGTCGAGATCGTCGAATGTTTCCTGATGAGCGGCGAGGCGGGACTATATGATCCGGTGTCGAGGTGCGCCGCGACGATAGTTACGAGCGCATCCACCGCGAAACGCTGGCGAGATTGCCGGGGTGACGCGGCTGGCCTCGCACTTCGTGATCTCGAGGGGTGGTGCGGCGGTCGTGACGCTTTCCTCCCCTTGCAGGGGAGGACGATTCTATGCGCTTCCCCACTCGCTTCATCACCCGATAGGGAACGAACCATGCTCAAGTCGGCCTCCTTCCGCCCCCTTCGCATCCCAAGCCGCCGCGACGCTGGCGACCGCACTCACCCCCGTCGCTGCTTTCGCCGACGCGCTGATCGACAATGTCGCGGGGATGACGTTGGACAAGGATGGCAAGGTCGTCCGCTTCACCGGCCTGCTGCTGACCTCGACGGCAAGGTCGCGGCTGCTCTCCGCCAGGACAAGCGTCCCGAAAAGCTCGACTGGCGCGCCGATATGAAGGGGCGGGTGCTGATCCCCGGCTTCGTCGATTCGCATGGCCATGTGATGGGGCTGGGCTTCCGCCTGCTCGAACTCGATCTGGCACCGACCAAGTCGCTCGACGAGGCCAAGGCGCGGATCGCGGCCTGCGCCTCGGCCAACCCCGAGCGCAAATGGGTGATGGGCGGCGGCTGAACCCGAGAGCTGGGCGCTCGGTCGCTTCCCCACCGCCGCCGATCTGGACGCGGTCGTCGCCGACCGGCCGGTGGTGATGGAGCGCGCCGACGGCCATGCGCTCTGGGCGAACAGCGCGGCGATGAAGGCGGGCATTACGGCCAAGACCGTCTCGCCGCCGGCGGCCGGATCGAGAAGATCGGCGGCCAGCCCTCGGGCGTGTTCGTCGACGCCGCGATGGCGCTGATCCAGAAGGCGGTGCCGCAACCGCTGGCCAGGATCGCAATACCGCCTTCCTCAAGGCGCAGAATGAACTGCTCAGCCACGGTATCACCGCGACCGCCGATATGGGCACGACGCTGGACGAATGGATGACCTATCGCCGGATGGGCGATGCGGAAATCTGCATCCGCATAATGAGCTATGGCGGCGGCGTCGAGGACAGCGTGCGCATCGGCGGCACCGGGCCGACCCAGTGGCTGTACAACAACAAGCTGCGGCTGGTCGGCGAAGCTTTATGGCGATGGCGCACTGGGGTCGCGCGGCGCGTGGTTGAAGCAACCCTATGCCGATGCGCCGTGGCAGACCGGGCTGGGGTTCATGTCGGACGATGTGATCCGCAACCTGATGAGCCGCGCGGCGATGGACAACATCAGGTCGCCGTCCACGCGATCGGCGACCGCGCCAATGCGCAGGTGCTCGACGCGATCGACGAACTGGCGGAGACCTATAAGGGCGATCGGCGCTGGCGGATCGAACATGCCCAGATCGTCGATCCGGCCGATCTGTCGCGCTTCGGCAGACATGGCATCATCGCCTCGATGCAGCCGGCAGCACGAGACCAGCGACCGGACGATGGCGGAGGCGCGACTGGGCCCCTGCACGGCTGACCGGCGCCTATGCCCGAACACGATGTTGAAGAATGGGGCGACCACGGTCTTCGGCTCAGACTATCCGGTCGAAACCCCCGATCCCTTTGCCGGCTGGGCCGCGGCGATCACCGACAGGGGCCAGACGGCCAGCCCTATGGCGGGTGGCAGCCGCAGGAGATCGTTACCCGCGAACAGGCGTGGCGCGCCTTCACCATGGACGGCGCCTATGCCGGCTTCGCTGAGGATCTGTTCGGCCGGCTGGGCCATGGTCAGCAGGCGGACTTCATCATCGTCGACCGCAATCCGCTGGACGCCAACCCGACCGAACTGCGCGCGACCAAGGTCGAGGAGACCCGGATCGGCGGGCAGAAGGTATGGGAGCGGCGCTGATCCCGGATCGGGACGATGCCGGCTAAGGGAAATGACAAGCCTTTTCAGTTAGAGCCCGCCATGAAATATCGTCTGTCGTTCGTCGGCCAATCGCCGCCGCGCTGCCGTCCCTCGCCATGGCCACGCCCGTCGTGGGCATCGATGCCTTGAAGGAATGGAATCTGATCGTGCTGGGCGATCTGACGTCCAGTTCCGAGGTGGAGGGACGGACGTTTGTCGGGGTAATCTGAGCGGCAATTCGTCCAATTATCAAATCCGCACGCCGGCCCCGTCGAGCTATGCCGTGCCCGGTCTTACCGTGGTCGGTGACGTGCTGGGCGGTACGAAGAATTTGAACAACGGCTCGGGCGCACTGGTCGGCGGCAGTGTCCGGGGCGGTTCAACCTGAATGGCGGCGTGCAGACGGTGAAGGTGGGCGGCACGCTGTCCAACACCAACATCAACCAGAATATCGTCCAGTCCGGCTTGAGCGCGAGCGATCCCGGCTTCGTCGCAGGGTTGAACCAGCAGAAGACGCTGCTCGCCAGCAGCATGACCGATCTGTCGAACAGCTATGCCGGGCTGACCGCGACCAGCAGCGTCAGCATCGCGGGCAATCGTGCGACGTTCAACGCGGTCGCCAATGCGAATGGCGTGGCGGTGTTCAACCTGAATGCGGCCGACCTGTCGCGCTTTTGGCGAGATCGCGTTCAACCGCAATGGCGCGATACGGTCATCGTCAACGTGACCGGCAGCGCGGTTCGGCTGGACGATAATTTCGGGCGATGCCACCGGCCCGGGCGAGCATGTCATCTGGAATTTCCCGACCGCGACCAGTCTGGAGCTGACCGCCGCCCGGAAGGATCGGTCCATTGCCCAAAGGCAGCCGCCACGACGGCCAATTATATCGAGGGCTCGGCGGTGTTCGGCAGCCTGATCCAGAATGGGGAAATCCATCCACTTATATCGGCGCCTATAACGACTTCGCCGCAAGTGCCTGTCACACCGGGCGGCAGCAGTGGTGGCTCGCCAACGCCCGTGCCCGAGCCTGCCACGATGGCGTTGATGGCGGGGATTGGCGTTGCTGGTTCTGGCGCGGCGGCGGCGCGTCACTGCCTGATGGGGTAGGGCCACGGGACTCGCGCATGAAAAGGGCCGGTCCGCCCCCGCGAACCGGCCCTTTTCTGCCCCCCCGGCCGCCAATCAGGCGACGGCTTGTTCGGGCTGTCCGACCTCATCGGGTTCGCGCAGCACATAGCCACGGCCCCAGACCGTCTCGATATAAATTCTCGCCATCACAGGCCGTGCTGAGCTTCTTGCGCAGCTTGCAGATGAAGACGTCGATGATCTTCAGTTCAGGCTCGTCCATGCCGCCATAGAGATGGTTCAGGAACATCTCCTTGGTCAGCGTGGTGCCCCTTGCGGAGCGACAACAGCTCCAGCATCGCATATTCCTTTGCCGGTCAGGTGGACGCGGGCATTCTCGACCTCGACGGTCTTGGCGTCCGGTGTTCACCGCCAGCTTGCCGGTGCGGATGATCGATTGCGAATGGCCCTTGACCCGCGCACGACCGCATGAATGCGCGCGATCAGCTCCTCGCGGTGGAACGGCTTCGTGACATAGTCGTCGGCGCCGAAGCCGAAGCTGCGTACCTTCAGATCCATCTCGTTGATCCCCGACAGGATCAGCACGGGGGTCGAAACCCGCGCGACGCGCAGCCGCTTCAGCACGTCATAGCCGTGCATGTCGGGCAGGTTCAGATCGAGCAGGATGATGTCGTAATCATACAGCTTGCCCAGATCCAGCCCTCTTCGCCCGGAGTCGGTAGTATAGACGTTGAAGCCTTCGCTGCCGAGCATCAGCTCGATCGCCTTGGCGGTCGTCGGTTCGTCCTCGATCAGCAATACGCGCATCGGCAGTCCCCATTCGCGATGATCGCCTCCGTGAGGCCCCGGCGATCTGAAATTCTATTCATTAACCAATGCGGATATGAACGCAAAAGGTTAATTCGCTCCTAACTGGGACTCTTGGTGTCGTTTTTCAGACGAGCACCGGGACCGAGCAAACTTTATGCTCCGCGCGCGGAATATTTTCGCCTAAAACTTCACGTAGATAAAGACTCCGGATCAAGGTGAAGACGACCACCAGAATCGCGGCGGAAAAGAACAATCCGAACAGGCCTGAAGATCGTCCCGATGGCGATGATCGCGAAAAGGGTGATCGCTGGCGGGATCGCGACGACTCGGCTCGTGACGAAAGGGGTGATGGCGTTGGTCTGATCAGGCGAACGACCGCGAAGGTGACGAGGTGTGCTGATGACCGCGCCATTGCCGCCCTGCGCCGCAAGGCCCAAGGCGGCAGCATGGCGGCGATCGGCCCGACATAGGGGACGAACCTGCTGAGCCCGGTCAACAGGCCCAGCGCGGCGGCGGAGGGCACGCCGGCAATGCCCAGCCCGATACCGACCAGCACGCCCATCGTCGTCATTCTGATGAGCTGCGCGCGCAGCCACAGGCGAAGCGTCGATCTGGTGTCGAACAGCGCGTCTTCGATCGCGGACGCATCGAGTGGGGGGGATGAGCAGCAGGAAGCCGCGCTCATAGACCTTGGGATCGGCGGCGAAGAACAGTGCGCCGACCAGCAGCAACAGGCAGTTCAGGACGAACTCCCGCGCCCGACACGATGCCGCTGATATCCTGCGCCACGCGGCTGCCGGCATAGGCGGCGCGCACCGCATCGACGATCTTCGCCCCGACCGGCGATCGCGACGCCCAGCCCGCGAGCTGGTCGAGCAGGATGGGCAGTTGCGTCACCAGCGTGTTCAATTGCTGGCGAAAGGCGACGCCGAACAGCCGGGCGAGGAAGCCCAGCACCGCCAGCACGGTCACGATCGACAGCGTCAGCGAGCGTTTGGGGCCCGAGCGGCAGGTGATCGGCATAGAGATCGGCAATGGCATGGATGACGATCGCCCCCGTGACCGAGCCAAAGGCCGGATCATCAGATTGCCCGCCCGGAACAGCGCGGCGGCGATGGCCGGATCAGCAGGGATCAGGACGATCCGGCGGACGAAGCGCGCATCGCTTCCGTCGGGGCGGAGCCGGTTCATGCCGCTGCTCCCCGGGCCATGGGTGGCGCAGGATCCCGCACCCGATCGGCCAGCCGCGATCAGCGCCTCGACCCGTGCCGGTCGCAAGGGGCTGGGCGGGGTGAGAAGGTGCAGGCCGATCGGCGGGGCGTCCATTCGGTCAGGATCTCGGTGGCCGCCCCGCTCGTCAGATGCGGCCCGATGATGAAGCCGGGCAGCCGCGCGATGCCGAGCGGCCACCACCACCGCCGGCACCAGCGCATCACCGCTATTGGCGGTCAGCGGACCCTGCGGCCGCACTGACACTTCGGCGCCATTGGGGTGGCGAAACCGCCAAGGGCCGGTGATGTTGAATAGCTGAGCAGGCGATGTTCGCCCAGTTCATTGGGATGGCGAGGATGGCCATGCTCGGCCAGATAGCCGGGCGACGCGACGACATGCGTCGAAATGCCGCACAGCCGCCGCGAGCGCAGCGAGCTGTCTGGCAGGTCGGCGATGCGCAGCGCGATGTCATAGCCCTCCGCGACGATATCGACCCGCGCATCGGACAGGCTGAGTTCGATCTCGATGCCGGGATGCTGGGCCAAAATCGGCAAATGATCGGGGCGATATTGCTGACCCTGAACGACATGGGCGCGGCTGTGCGGATGCGGCCTGATGGCGCGCTGGCGGCATCGCGCGCGGGCTTCCTCGGCGGCGCGGGCCTCGGCCGGGATGCGCGCGGCATGGTCGGCCAGCGGCTTGCCCGCTTCGGTCAGCGCCGCCGCGGCGCGAGGTGCGGTGGAACAGCGACTGGTTGAGTTGCGCCTCCAACCGGGTGATCGCCTGGACACGGTCGCCTTTGGACAGGCCGATCGCGTCGGCGGCGGCGCTGAACGATCGATGTTCGACCACGGCGGCGAAGATGGCCTGTGCTTCCAGATCCGGCAGACGCATCGACACCCCCCTTAGGGTCCCCGCGCGCGACCCTTGGCGGTCGGCTTCGCGCTACAATGCACATGGAAACGATCGGTTTCAGCGTTTCCGTTTACGCGATCATAATCGACCCTATCTTGGCATCATCCAAGGGAGATACCCCATGAGCACGCAAGTCATCGAAAACGGAATCGACCGGCGCAGCTTCGAAAGCCCCGGGCCAAGCCCATCATGGCTGGCCTGACGCCCGCCACCATTTCTCGTTCGCCAATTATTATGATCCGCCCGCATGGGCTGGGGCGCGATCCGCGTCTGGAACGACGACGTCATCGCCCCAATGCCGGCTTCCGCCGCATCCCCATGCCGACATGGAGATCATCACCTATGTCCGCACCGGGCGCGATCACCCATCAGGACTCGATGGGCACGGCCGCACGGCGGCGGGCGACGTGCAGGTGATGAGCGCAGGCTCGGGCGTGCGCCACGCCGAATATAATCTGGAGACCGAGCCGACCACGCTGTTCCAGATCTGGATCGAGCCGCGCACCCGGGGTGGCCAGCCGAGCTGGGGCGCCAAGCCCCTTTCCCAGGGCGAGCGTTCGGGCCGATTCGTGACGCTGGCCAGCGGGTTCGAGGAGGATGGCGACAGCCTGCGCATCCGTGCCGATGCCTGGGTGCTGGGCGCGACGCTGCGTGCCGGGGAAAGCCCGGGCACAGTGTCGGCGAGGGGCGTCATGCCTATCTCGTCCCCGCGACGGACGGATCGAAATCGACGGCGTGCCGTTCGCGGCACGCGACGGTGCGGCGCTGTCCGGTGGTCGCACCGTGACGATCACCGCCGTCGAGGATCTGGAGATCGTTCTGGTCGACGCCGAATAAGCAATTCTGGAAGGGAGTATATCACCTGGCCAAAGTTCTGGTTCTCTATTATTCGTCCTGTGGTCACATCGAGCAGATGGCCGACGCCATCGCCGAGGGCGCGCGTTCGGCCGGGGCCGAGGTGGATATCCGCCGCGTCGCCGAAAACCGCACCGGACGCCGTGGTGAAGGCCGCCGGCTTCAAGACGACACCGCGCACCCCGAGATCGAAGGTCCCGATGCGCTGACCAATTATGACGCGATCATCGTCGGCACGCCGACCCGCTATGGCCGGATGGCGAGCCAGATGGCGGCCTTCTGGGATACGACCGGTGGCGTGTGGATGCGCGGCGGCGGCACGGTCGGCAAGCGGCGGCGCTTTCACCTCGACCGCCAGCCAGCATGGCGGGCAGGGAGACCACGCTGTTCTCGGTCCTGACCAACCTGATCCATCACGGCATGACCATCGTCGGCTCGGACTATGGTTTCCGGGGCAGATGGGCGTGAAGGAAGTTCATGGCGGCGCGCCCACGGCGCGTCTACGCTGGCGGACGGCGACGGCAGCCGCCAGCCGAGCCAGTCGATCTGGACGGCGCGCGCTATCAGGGCAAGCGCATCGCCGAGACGGCCGCCAAGCTGTTCGGGTAATGGAAGCGGGGGGGTGCCGGGAGGTGCCCCGTTTTTGCGATTGGACGGGCATGCACTTCGACCTCGCTCCATGCGAACGGAGCGTCGGACAATGTCCTCATGGCCCGACCAGTCCTCAACCTCCGTTCAGCCTGAGCGCAGTCGAAGGCCACGGCTTTTCTTCGCCCAGAGGTCGACTGAACAACCGGCTCGACGTCGTTCCGCATCAACGAAGCACGACGCCACAGCGCCGACGCTATCGCCGCTTCCCTTCTTCTTCACCGTAACAGGTGCGACCGCCACCACCGGAACCGGCGGCTGGCTCGTCACCATGACCTTCAACGGATCGCGCACGCCCGGATCGGCCAGGAATTGCGCCCGCGCCTTGGCGAACACAGCCCGCGCTTGTGCCGCCCCGGCGCGGTGGGGCTGGTGCCGACCCAGCGCCAATGCCGGGGCTCCCCATTTCACGCGCTGTTTGTTGCCGGCGGGAAAGCTCATTTCGAACCCGAAGCGCGGGGCGTTGGCGAACAGCCAGCGCGCGGCGGGCGTCGCGGCCATACAGGCCTCGGCGTCCGGCAGCCATGCGGGGCGGACCGCGAAGTCGATCGCATAGCCGGTGGCATGCTCAGCTATGCCCCCGCCGGCGCCAAAAAGGCGCGCTCGGCGGCCAATACGTTGCGGTCCCGACAGAAGACATTGCGCTGGCGAGCGACCTCGCGGTGGCAGGACAGACCGTGCAACACACCCCCGACCGACGGATCGCGGCGCGCCGCGTCGAGCAGCCGTTGCAGATCGGGGATCATGGCCCGGTGCAATCCGGCAATAGGGCTTGAGCCCGAATCCAGCCGGTGCGGGGACGATGTCTTCGGGCGGCGCGTCGCCATAGGGGAAATGTCCGCGACTCGGCCATCAGGGCCCGGCGGCGGCAGGGGCGCCGTCGCAGGATTGGGCCGACGCCACCACAGGCATCACGACGAGCGACAACAGCGCCAGAAGGCGAAGGAAATGCGGCGGCAAGGGTCGGTATGGCGCGCGGGGCTCTGGCATGTCGGCGCGTGGTGGCAAGGGAGCGCGATGCACGGAGATCGCGTTCTATTCATCGACGGCGAAGCGCTGGTGATCGACAAGCCGGCTGGCCTGCCCGTCGACCCACCCCGCGACGGCTCGCTCAGTCTGGAAACCATCTGGAATCGCTGAGATTCGGATTCAAGCGCTGGCCGCAGGCGGTCCACCGGCTCGATCGCGATACCAGCGGCTGCCTGCTCCTCTCGCGCAATCCGAAAAGCGCATGCCCGTTTCCAGCAAGCGTTCAGGCCGGGCAGGTCGAGAAGCGCTATCTGGCGGTGCTCGACGGCGTGGTCGAGGGCGAGGGATGATCGACCCGGCGCTGGCCAAGGTCTCGACGCGCGAGGCGGGCTGGCGGATGGTCGCCGATCCGGCGGGCAAGGCGGCGCGGACCGGCTGGCGCGCGCTGCGCCATGAGGGCGGGCGGACGCTGGTCGAATTCCGTCCCGGAGACCGGCCGTACCCACCAGATCCGCGTCCATGCGGCGACCGGCCCGGAGCGGCGGTGGTCGGCGATCCCGCTCTATGGTGCGGGCGAGGCGGGGGGCATGCTGCTTCACGCCGCCAGCCTGACCGTGCCGCGCGGCGACGCCAGGACCCGATCACCGCCGAGGCCCCCGGTTCCCTGAACGCTTCGGCCTATTCCGGCTCTAGGCGGCCGACGATGGCGCTGATCCCCGTCACCCGCGCCATCGCGATCGACGAGCGCGATCGGCGAGAGCTTCACCCGCGCGTCCGGCCGGGCGGGCAGCATGTCAACACCACCGACAGCGCGGTGCTGTTGCGGTTCGACGTGATGGGCTCGCCCAGCCTGCCTGAGGCGGTGAAGATGCGGTTGGCGGTGCTGGCGGGCGCGCGGCTGAGCCGCGACGGCGTCCTCACCTTGCGAGCCGATGCCAGCCGGTCGCAGGGGAAATGAACCGGCGCGAAGTGCGCGAGCGGCTGATCGGCTTGATCCGGAGGCGACGTTGGTGCCCAGAAGCGGCGCCCGACCAAGCCGACCAAGGCTTCCCCGGACCCGCCGCGTCGATGCCAAGAAGGGCCGCAGCGCCGTCAAGGCGGGGCGCGGCAAAATTCGCTTCGACTGATATCGCGTTAGGTAGGCCCGTTTCGGAATGAGGCGCCTTTCCGGGCCGATGTGGCGGTTTTCCTAAATGTTAGATGACATAAGTGTCGCAAAAATCAGCACTGTCATGATGCTGTAAGATGTTCGACTGCTCAACGTCCTGCAAACATAGGTAAAATATTTCCAACGCGTAAATAACCTATCTTTAGCGGGTGGCGGTGCATCTCGCGGGCAACAGGGGTTGTCCGTTGAGCATCAAGTAAAGTGCCGCTCTGGCGGTATCGCTGCGCTGTCCATTCTGCTGCTCGGTGGGGTGGTGACGGGGTTCGAGATCAACACGATCCGGATCGGTGGCCCCGTGGCCCGAGCCAATCAGGCGATCAACGATCTCCGTGCCGACATATTGCCGCCGCCCGCTTATATCATCGAGGCCTATCTGGAGGCGACGTTGCTGGTGCAGGACCCGGCGTCGCTGGACGAGCGCCGTCCGGTGCTGGCGCGTCTGGAGAGGGATTTCCGGGCCAGCATCGCGCGGTGGCAGGTGTCGGATATCGATGACGGATTGAAGCGCGCGCTGATCGATCAGGCGGCGCGTCCGGCGGATGCCTTCTGGCAGGAACTGACCAGATCATGCTGCCGGCAATCCGGCGCGGCGACCGGCCAGCGATGCAGGCCAGCTATGCCCGGTTGACGACGCTCTACGCCGCGCATCGCCGCGCGATCGATACGCTGGTCGCGGATGCCACGACCGCCCGGAAACAGGTGGCGGAATATAGCCTGTCGAAGCTGCACGGCACCTGGCGATCCCGGCCCTTCTCGGCCTGATCCCGCCGCGATGCTGGCGGGTGGCATATTCTATCTGCTTCGCCGCGTGCTGGGGCCGATCGGCGATACGGCGGAGGCGATGCGTCGCATGGCCGATGGGGACCTGACGTTGAAACTCGACGGGCGCGAGCGGGCGGACGAGATCGGCACCATGGTCTCGGCCGTCGAGGTGTTTCGCGGTGCTGCCCAGCCCGGTGGCCAATGTCGAGAAGCAGGAACTGGTGGTCCGCGAATTGGCGGGCGCGCTCGACGAGTTGGGGCATGGCAATATCGCCTACCGGGTCGGTGATACGCTGCCGGTCGAATATCAGGGGCTGGCGTGCTCCTTCAACGCCAGCATGGACCGGCTGTCGCAGACCCGGCCCGGGTCGCCCAGTCGGCGGGTAATGTGAAGACGGGCGCGAACGAAGTCCGCTCCGCCTCCGACGACCTGTCGCAACGGACCGAGCAGCAGGCGGCCGGCCCGGAGGAAAACCGCCGCCGCGATGGACGAGATCACGACCGGCGTCCGCGCCACCGCCAGTGGTGCCAACCGCGCCAATGCCATTGTGGCGGCGGCGCGCAAGGATACCGAGCAATCGGGCGAGGTGGTGCGCCGCGCGGTCGATGCGATGGGCGCGATCGAACGCTCGTCGAGCGAAATTTCGAAATCATCGGCGTCATCGACGGCATCGCCTTCCAGACCAATCTTCTGGCGCTGAACGCGGGCGTGGAAGCGGCGCGCGCCCGTGATGCGGGCAAGGGGCTTTGCCGTCGTCGCCAGCGAAGTCCGCGCGCTGGCGCAACGCTCGGCCGACGCCGCCAAAAAGGATGTGAAGGGACCGGATTCAGGCCTCCACCACCCGGTCGGCATGGGCGTCGATCTGGTCAGCGAGACCGGGCGTTCGCTGGAGACGATCTGCCTGCGCATCGTCGAGATCAGCACGCTCGTCTCCGACATCGCCGCCTCCGCCGAGCAACAGGCGACGGGGTTGCAGCAGGTGAACACGGCCGTGGCCCATATGGACGGCACGACGCAGCAGAATGCGGCGATGGTAGAACAGGCGACGGCCGCCGCGCGCATCTGGCCGCCGAAGCGGAGGTGCTGGCGCAGGAAGTCGCACAGTTCCGGTTGGAGCATGATGCCGGCCGGCACGGCGGAGGCCATGCCATCGCCGAAATCCGGCGTCCCGGTCCACGGCTGGCGCTGGCAAGCTGATCGCGGTTGGCTGCGCCGGGGTGCGACGGCCGGGGATGACGGGCGTTCCCGGCCCGCTACATTCGGGTCATGTACCAGTTCGATATCGCCGCCGGATCGAAGGCGGAACTCTATCACGACCTCCAGGCCGCGCTCGACGCGCTGACGGCCGGGGAGGCGGATGCGATCGCCAACATGGCCAATGCCGCCGCGCTGATCGGGCAATATCTTCCCGATCTCAACTGGTCCGGCTTCTACCGCATGGTCGAGGGCGAGCTGGTGCTGGGCCCGTTTCAGGGCAAGGCGGCGTGTATCCGCATCCCGGTCGGCAAGGGCGTGTGCGGCGCCGCGGTCGCCACCGGCGAGACGCAGCGGGTGGACGATGTACATGCCTTTCCGGGCCATATCGCTTGCGACGCGGCCAGCCGGTCCGAACTGGTCGTGCCGATCGTCCATGACGGCCAGATCCTCGGCGTGCTGGACTTGGACAGCCCGATGCCCGGCCGTTTTTGATGCCGAGGATCAGGCGGGTGCGCGCTGATGACCTTTGCTCGCCCCCGGCTGGCCGGCGCGGCGGCTGACCCATGACCCGGATTCGGGACGGCGCGCGCCGCTATCGACAAAAGGGCCGCACTGGTATCAAACCTTGTTCCGGCAAGGGCGTTGAGGGGAACGCCTTTGCCTTGAAACAGGGAAATTCACCACGCCATGCGGACCTTGCCGTACCTGATCACCCTATCCCTGACCATGGCGCTGGGCGCTCCGGCCCTGGCGCAGTCTCCATGATCGCGCGCCGTCGCGCGCGGGGGCCAGCTATCCTCGGCCCGCCATCGATACGACCTCGCCGACCATGGTACGGCCCGAGGTGACGACGCGCACCGTCGGCACAGGTCCGGTGCGCCGCGATCGCTGGGGCAGCAAGATCGGTGGCCGCTGGTGGGGGGTGGGGCCACGCCCCTGGCGGCTGGCCTGCCTATCGCCCGCCGGCGCGCGGTGGTCATGCCCGGCTATTGAACAGCCCGCGCTTCGCGATCGACGACTGGGCGACCTACCACCTGCCGCAGCCGCCGGCCGGCTATCGCTGGTCGCGCTATTATGACGACGCGGTGCTGATCGATCCGCGCGGCACGGTGTATGACAGCGTGTACGGACTGGACTGGGACGGCCCGGGCGTGCCGGCCTATGCGGGGGCGGCTATCCGCCACCGCCGCCCGTTCGACGCGATACCGGACTGGGTGGTGCCGTGATCGGCGCTGTCGCCGGCGGCGTGGCGGGCAATGTGATTGCGGGACGCGATGACCGGCTGGGTGGCACGCTGATCGGCGCGGGTGTTGGTGCGGCGGCGGGCTATGCCATCGATCGGGCCGAAGACCGGCGTGCCCGCATGGCGCCGGGCTATGATGATTATGGCGAGGCGGATTATGGCCGGCCCGATTACGGCTATCCGGGCCATTATCCGCCTCCTCCGCCGCCCCTGCCCGCGACAGGCGGCCGCTGGGTGACGCAGAACGGCACCACCGTCACCACCACGACGGCGGTGGGTACGCTTGCGCCCGGAAATCCGTGCTATTATGACGGGGGCTATTATTATCCGGCTCCCACGGTGACCACCATTGTGGTACAGGGGCCGCCAGTTACCACGACAACGACGACCACCACGACCGAGACCGTGCGGACAAGCCCGCGTCGCGCGCGGGTGCGGAGCAAGTCGGTCCGTCGCTAAGGCCTTCCCGGGGAGTTCGACCCGAGAGACGCCGGGTCGAAATATGGGATGCCGCTCCGTCCAACTCCCTCGGGCGGCATCCTTTTTCCTGATCCCGCTCAGCGCCCGCCAAAGGTGACGAGGCTCTCCGCGCCGTCCGCCGAGAGGGCGGACACGCCGACAAGTGATCGTCGACCGGTACCTGAGTCAGCAGCGCCTTGGTCTCGGTCACGTCGCGCGACTGGGCCCGAGCGGGCTGGTCGTTGCGCCGCCAATGGACGCGGTAGCGCACCGCGCCAGGCACGGCGGCCCATTCCACAGGTGTCGCGGGACAAGGCGCCGCTGATCGTCACCTTGTTGGGCGCGGCGGGGGCGGCGGCGAGCGCGCGAGCGTCGCGACGTTGATCGCCGTGACCTTCGCTAGATGGGAAATCCATCTTGTCGATGGTATCGCCGTAAGCGATCGCGCCTTCCTTGCGCAGGTCCTGATGCTGCGCGTCCCAATCCTCATTGGCGACCGAGAAGCGGATGGCGGGATAGCCGAGCTTCAGGAACGGTTCGTGATCGCCGCCCCGGCCGAAGCGATCGGGCCGCCGGTCGATGAAGACGTCCGGCCGCCCAGCTTGTCGGCGACGCCGTCGATCGCCTTGGCCAGCGCGCGGCTAGGTCCGTCATCCTCGCCGCCATTGCCGCGCCGCTGCATCTGCTGGGGCAGGTCTTCCGAGGCGCGGATGCCTTCGGAAAAGACGCGGACCCAGCGCGCCTCGCGCACGCCGCCCGCCGATCGTGTTGCCGACGATATCGTTGTTGAGCATCGCCGACACCCGCCAGCCGCGCGCCTTGGCGGTATCGGCGAGCAGGGTCGCACCCCACAGACCCTGTTCTTCGCCTGAGAAGACGGCATAGATGATGGTCGCTTCGAACTGGTGGCGGGACAATTGCCGTGCGGCCTCCAGCACCAGTGCTACGCCCGAGGCATCGTCATTGGCGCCCGGCGCGTCGGAGGTGGCGTCCATCACGTCGGTGACGCGGCTGTCGATATGCGCGCCGACGATGACCACCCGATCGGATCGCGCCCGCGCTGGATGCCCAGCATCCTCGACCATCGCGCCGTTCGGCGCGCGCGGGCCGGTGAAGCGGCGATTGATCCGCTCGACGCTGATGCAGCCGTTACAGCTCTGTGCGATCGCCTCGAACTGCTTGGCGGTCCAGTCGCGCGCGGCGCCGATGCCGCGCTTTGGATCGGTGGTGGTGGACAGGGTGTGGCGGGTGCCAAACCCGACCGGGGCCTCGACATCGGCCTTCAACCGGGCGGGGGGTGCGGCCATCGGCGTCGCGGCAGCGGCGAGAAGTAGGGGAGGATCATGGGACCAAGACTGGCCGAGCGGGGAAGGCGAGGCAAGTGGTTGAGTCTTGCGGACACTGGTTGGGCGAGGCGGTCGGCGTGCGCTTCGACTTCGCTCAGCGCGAACGGCGGTCAGGGCCATTTTTAGAAAGGGAGACTTCCATCCCCGTCTCTAACCTCCGTTCCGCCTGAGTCCTTCGGCTGGCTGGCAAGCCAGCCGCTCAGGATAAACTTCGGCGCTTCGCGTCGAAGTCGAAGGCCACGGGCCCCTCAGCTCAGCCGATCGATCGCCTCCAGCGTCAGCGAGCCCGGCACGATCATGATCGGCACGGGCAAAGCGCCCGCATCGGTGCCCGAAAAATGGCTGACCAGCTTGCACGGCGCACCGCTGGCGGCGGCGCCGCCGAGCACCGTGGCGGCGATCTCTGGATTGGCGGCGATCAGTTCGCGGATCACCTTCGGCCCGTCGCCCTCGCGCACCGTGATCGCCGGGCGCAGACCCGATCTGTCGAGGATCGCACCCGCCGCGCTGGCGAGCAGCGCCTCGGCCTGCTGGCGCGCTTCGTCCTCGATCGTTGCCTGCACGCCGCCGAACGCGATAAATTCCGGGGCGGCAAGAGGGTCAGGATTTCGACGCCGCCGCCGGTCTTCACCGCGCGTCTCGCGGCGAAGCGCAGGGCTATTCTGGATTCGGACTGTCGTCGATCACGACCAGATAGATACGCATGGCGGCCCCCATTGTCTCCAACCGATGCCGTGTCATAATATTTCGTGCAAGGCCATGACTTGACCGAGCGCAATTCGGGCGCAAGAGACGGGCCGCTACGGAATTCGTTTTCCCCGAGAGGACCTCCATGTCGATCGAGATTAAGATGCCCGCGCTGTCGCCGACCATGGAGGAAGGCACGCTGGCCAAATGGCTGGTGAAGGAAGGGACACGGTAAAGTCCGGCGATATCATGGCCGAGATTGAAACCGACAAGGCCACCATGGAATTCGAGGCGGTGGATGAAGGCGTCATCGCCAAGATCCTCGTCTCTGAAGGCACCGACAATGTGAAGGTCGGCACCGTCATCGCGATTCTGGCCGAAGAGGGCGAGGATGCCTCGTCGGTCCGTGCCCCGACCAAGTCGGAAACCCCGGCACCAGCCAAGCCGATGCCGACCGATCCCACCGATCCCAATAAGACTGGCAGCGAGGCCAAGCCCGCCGAGCGCACGCTGACCTGGGCCGAGGATCACGGCAAGCCCGTCGATTCGGGCAAGCAGGGCGGCTCCAGCGCCGGTAACGGCCGCGCGATCGCCAGCCCGCTGGCGCGTCGTGTCGCCTCGCAGAAGGGCCTCGACCTGTCCGCGCTGACCGGCTCCGGGTCCGAACGGCCGCATCGTGAAGGCCGACGTCGAGAATGCGCAGCCGGGCGAGGCCAAGGCGGTTCCCGCTGCCACCGCGTCGTCGTCGGAAACCGCCTCGGCTCCGGTGGCGGCTCCGAAGCCCGCGCAGGTGCCGGATATCCCGCACGAAGCGTCGAAGCTGTCGAACATGCGCAAGACGATCGCGCGCCGCCTGACCAATCGAAGCAGCAGGTGCCGCACATCTATCTGACGGTGGACGTGCGCCTCGACGCGCTGCTCAAGCTGCGGGCGAACTGAACGCCGGTCTCGAATCGCGCGGCGTGAAGCTGTCGGTCAACGACATGCTCATCAAGGCGCTGGGCGTCGCGCTGATGGCGGTGCCGAAGTGCAACGTCATATTCACGCCGGATCAGCTCATCAGCTTCAAGCGCGCCGACATCTCGGTCGCGGTGTCGACCCCGGCGGGCCTGATCACCCCGATCGTGTCGGAGGCCGACACGCGCTCGCTGTCGTCCATCTCGACCACGATGAAGGACCTCGCCACCCGCGCGCGTGACAACAAGCTGCAGCCGCATGAATTCGGGGCGGCACGGCGTCGATCTCGAACATGGGCATGTTCGGCATCAAGCAGTTCGAGGCGGTCATCAACCCGCCCCGGGCATGATCCCGGCGATCGGCGCGGGCGAGAAGCGTCCGTGCATCGTCGACGACCAGCTAGGCGTCGCGACCGTCATGTCGGCGACCGGCAGCTTCGACCACCGCGCGATCGACGGAGCCGACGGCGCCGAGCTGATGAAGGTGTTCAAGGGAGCTGGTCGAGCGTCCGCTGGCGATGCTGGCCTGATCGACCGGGGCGGGGCCATGCGGGTATTGATCGAGCTGTTCTACATCGTCCTCGGGCTGGTGGCGGCGGTGGTCATGACGCTAGCTGCCGCGGGCCTATCCGCTGGCGAAGACCGAAATCTGGTGGTGCGGGGCGGCGGCGATGGTCGCGACACTGATGATGGGCATCGGCCCGCTCCACCGCGCACGTATCGCCGACCGCATGGCGCGCCGGCACGCCGAGCAATGAGCACGCTGCCCGATCTCGTGCCCGTCATCCGGGTCACCGCCATGCCGGGGATGCCAATCCTTATGGCGATATCTTTGGCGGCTGGCTGATGGGGCAGATGGACTTGGCGGCTGGTTCGGTGGCCTCGCGCCATTCGGGCGGCCGCGCGGTCACGATCGCGGTCGAGGGATGAAGTTCCACGCCCCGTCCTCGTCGGTGACGAAGTCTCGGTCTATGCCCAGCTCGTCCGCGTCGGCACCACATCGATGACGATCGAGGTCGAGGCTGGCGCCGGGCCCGTCACGTGGAGGACGCGACCAAGGTCACCCAGCGCGCTTCGTGTTCGTCGCGACCGACAAGGACCGCAAGCCGCGTACCGTTCCGCCGATGGCCCCCCCCGGATCGCCCGCAAGACTGACATTCATTCGGGGACGAACCCCAACCGCCGCCCCGCGGGCGTGCGTTCAGAAGGAAGAGCAAAGTGGCTGACACTTACGACCTTATCGTCCTCGGCTCCGGCCCGGGCGGCTATGTCGCGGCGATCCGCGCGAGCCAGCCCAGCCTGAAGGTCGCGATCGTCGAGCGCGAGCGGCTGGGCGGCATCTGCCTCAACTGGGGCTGTATCCCGACCAAAGCGCTGCTCCGCTCGGCCGAGGTCTATCATTACATGACCCATGCCGCGCAGTACGGCCTGTCGGTCGAGAAGCCCTCGTTCAGCCTCGACAAGGTGGTCGACCGCAGCCGCAAGGTCGCGGGCCAGCTGAATGCAGGCGTCAAGGGCCTGATGAAGAAGAACAAGGTCGCCGTCCATGAGGGCGTTGGCACGATCACCGCAAAGGGCAAGCTGTCGGTCGTCCAAGGCGACAAGACCACCGAGCTGACCGCCAAGCACATCATCGTCGCCACTGGCGCGCGAGCCCGCGACCTGCCCTTCGCCAAGGCGGACGGCGAGCGGATCTGGACCTATCGTCACGCGATGGTGCCGCCCGCCATGCCGACCAAGCTGCTGGTCATCGGATCGGGCGCGATCGGCGTCGAGTTCGCCAGCTTCAACAACGACATGGGCGCGGAAGTGACCATCGTCGAGATGCTCGACCGGATCATGCCGGTCGAGGACGCCGAAGTCAGCGAGTTCATGACCAAGCAGCTGACCAAGTTCGGCATGACCATCAAGACCAAGACCGGGCTTGAAAAGCTGGAAGCCACCGCGTCGGGCGTGAAGGCCGCGATGAAGGCCCGGACGGCAAGGTCGAGACCGCCGAGTTCAGCCACGCGATCGTCGCCATCGGCATCGTCCCCAACACCGAGAATATCGGTCTGGAGAAGCTGGGCATCGAAACCGACCGCGGTCACATCAAGACCGACGGCTATGGCCCACACGAACGTCGACGGCATCTGGGCGATCGGCGACGTGACGGGTGCCCCGGCTGGCGCACAAGGCGAGCCATGAGGGCGTGATCGCCGCCGAAGCCATCGCACAGGCGCTGGGCAACAAGGACGTTCATCCGCACGCGATGGACAAGGGCAACATCCCGGGCTGCACCTATTCGCGCCTGCAGGTGGCATCAGTCGGCCTGACCGAGGCCAAGGCCAAGGAAGCCGGCTATCAGGTGAAGGTCGGCAAGTTTCCCCTTCATCGGCAACAGCAAGGCGATCGCGCTGGGCGAGGCCGAAGGCTTTGTGAAGACGGTGTTCGACGCCAAGACCGGCGAACTGCTGGGCGCGCACATGGTCGGCGCGGAAGTGACCGAGATGATCCGGGGCTATGTCGTCGCCCGTCAGCTCGAGACGACCGAGGCCGAGCTGATGGAAACGGTGTTCGCGCACCCGACGATCTCAGAATCGATGCACAGATCGGTGCTCGCGGCCTACAGGCGTGCGCTACACATCTGATCGGGCTCCCCGATTGGACGAAGGAAGGGGCTCGCTTTGGCGGGCCCCTTTTAATGAAACGAGGGGAATGGCATGGAATTGGCGGACGGCTATAGCCTGCATCGCGGCACCCCCGACGTGGCCGATTATCGGCGGCTTCGCGACATTGCAGCCTGACCCGCGCAGCGCGGCGGCGGCGGGGAGGGGACTGCCGAACACGGTGTTCGGCGTGGTCATTCACCATGATGGCCGTGCGGTCGGCATGGGCCGGGTGGTCGGCGATGGTGCGCTGATGCTCCAGATCGTCGATATCGCGGTCGATCCCGATCACCGGGGGCGCGGATTGGGCAAGGCGGTGATGCGCGCCTTGATGGACCATATCGCCGCGACCATGCCGGCCGAGGCCTATGTCAGCCTGATCGCCGATGGGGGAGGCGCACAAGCTCTATGCCGGCTTCGGTTTTGCCCCGGTCGGGCCCTATGCGATGGGCATGGCGTTATGGGTCAACAAGCCCTGACGCCGCGACCGGCAGTATCTGGAGCAAGGCGGCACTATCGCGCAGCGTCGCGAAATCGGCCTCCAGCAATCCCATCGTGACATCGAAGACGGTCTGCGCGTCCGGGCCGCCGAGGGCAGATCGAAGCCGATCACCGCATCGCGCACCACCGTCACGACAAAACCGAGATCGGCGGCGGATCGCACCGTCGAGTTGACACAGAACCCGGCCACGGCGTCCACGACATAAAGGTGCGACAGACCATGGTCGCGCAGATGCGCCGCCAGCGGTGTCGTGGCAAAGGCCGAGAACTGCGCTTCACGAACAGCGCTTCGCCGGGCAACGCCTGCGCGCAAGCCATGGGCGGATAGCCCGAGGCATCAGGATACGGCGGTGAGGCAGGATCGGCCTCAGCATGGCGGATATGGATCACGGGGCGCCCGGCCTGTCGGAAGGCCTTGGCCAACGCCTCGACGGCCGCAGGAGCATTCGGATTGACGTGTGGCCGCCCGGCGTCGATCCGCTCTTGCATCACCATCTGCATGTCGATGATGACCAGTGCCGTATCGGCCTGCATACGCCCTCCCTCTTGTCGCCCGTGCTCCGCTTTAGACCTGTCTGGACGATGGGATACGTCTTGCTGGGTGCGTACCATCCTGCTCGATCCACCGTTCTTTTGACCGGATAGGGGCGGCACGCCGCATTCCGCTTGCGAAACGACGCGATTTGGCCGCATCGGAGCTAACGCCATAGCTGATCGGCATGCCATGACCCGAGCCTATTCTCATCGCCTGCGCATTGTGATCGCCACCTGATCCTGCTCGGTTGCAGCGTGCTCGTCTTCGCGCCGGGCTATGCCGAATATGACAGTGTCACCCAGTATCAGCAGGTGCTGAACGCGCGGTATGACGACTGGCACCCGCCGATCATGGCACAGCTCTGGTCGTTGTTCGGGCGGCATGGCGCGGGGCCGATGCTGGTGCTGCAACTGGCTGGCTGGTGGCTGGGACTGGGTGCCATTGCGGCGGCGATCGTCGATCGACGGCCGCGCGGGGCGCTGCCGTGCTGACGATCGGGCTGGTGCCGCCACGGCTGGGGGTGGCAGGTCGCCGTCCTGAAGGACGCGCAGATGACCGGCGCGCTGCTGGCGGCAGTGGGGCTGATCGGTTGGTGGCGACTTCGGGACCGGGCGGTGCGGGCTGGGCACAGGTGCCGATCGCGCTGCTCTGGGCTATGCGGCGCTGGTGCGCGCGAACGCCATCTTCGCGATCGCGCCGCTCGTCGCCTTCCTGCTCGCCGAGCGCTGGGGGCGCCGGATCGCGATCACCATCGGGCTGACCTTGGTGACGCTCGCTCTGGCCCCGGTGATCAACCATCGGCTGCTCGGCGCGCAGGCGAGCGGAGTGGCGCGGATACAGGCGCTCTATGATCTGGCGGGTATCGCGGGCAGGTGCCCTATGACCCACGATTGGGCTTTACGCCGGCGGAAGTCGACGGGCTTCGTACCAAGGCCTGCGTAAAGCCGTTCTTCTGGGACCCGCTGGGTGAACCGGCGCGGTGCGGTACGCTGCTCGCCCGGTTCCAGACCGTGGCACCAGGCCCGTTATATGCGCGGCTTGCCCCCGCCATCCTGCGTCATCCGATCGCCTATGCCGCGCAGCTCCATCGCACGTCAATTCGACACGGCGGCTGGGCGTGCCGCCGCGCTGGCCCAATGCCACGCCGCCGCAGTCGACCGAGCCCAACGACATTGGCACTGGACGCGCCCGGACGGGTGGCATTGGCGTGGCAGAAGATGGCGGACGCTTGGGTCGACCTGCCCATCATGTGGCCGGTGGTGTGGCTGCTGCTCGCGGCCGGAGGACTGGCGGTGACGCGCGGTGCAGGGAATGGCGGGGCGTTGTTCGCCTCGACATTGGGGCAGGAGGCGAGCTTTCTGGTGATCAGCGTCGCGTCGGTTTCCGCTATCACCTCTGGGCGATCATCGCCTGTGCGCTGGAGCTGGTGCTGGCGCGGCCATGGCGGGGGATCGGCGGATCGTCAGGGGTGACGGTGGCGGTGCTGGTCGTCGTGCTGATCGTCGGAATAGCCACGCGCCCATGCTGCCCATTCCGCCGCAAAGCTATCAGGGCATGCTCGGCTGAGCCCGAATTTCGCCTGTCGGCGTTGATCCCGCCGAAAGGAGCCCATGATGGCCGAGGATCACGAGCAGATTTACGTCGATTTCAAAGGAGGCCGTGAACATGGCCCCCGCCGAGCTGGAGAAGTTCCTCGACACCGACGACAGGTCGAAGGAGGTCGGACAGAAGAAGAGCGGCTCCGACGAGAGTGTCGGCCATGATTCAGGGCGAAAGATCGTGGCGATCAAGCACAGAAGAAGGCCGACCTGACCGATGACGACTATGCGCATATGAAGAAGGTGGTCGGCTATGTGCACCGGCATCTGAAGCAGGGCGGGCCGGACAAGGATGTCGAGCATTCGCCATGGCGCTACTCGCTGATGAACTGGGGCATGACCCGTTGAAGGATTGAGGAGGGCCACTCCCCCACGCTCCCGTTCAGCCTGAGCGAAGTCGAAGGCTACGGACGCAGGGCTGAATCAGATGCCTTGCCACCCCGGTGGAGGTCGGGGGGCCAGTAGCCATCAGGCCTATGGCGCGCTCGATCGCTCACCCCAACTGGACCCCGGCCTTCGCCGGGGTGGGGATATGGAGGAGAGCCGGGGCGTGGCCTTCGACTTCGCTCAGGCTGAATGGGGAGGTGGCGTGCTGGACACAAAAAGGGCCCCGGCCTTTCGACCGAGCCCCTTTCTAAAACGTCAGTCCGAAATCAGGCCGCGACGTCGTACGGCGATCTCACCCGCCAGATACAGGTTGCGGGCCTTGGCGCGGCTCAGCTTGCCCGAGCTGGTGCGGGGCAGGGTGCGCGGCGGGATCAGTTCGATGACGCAGTTCATGCCGTCACCGCGCGTACACGCTCGCAGATCTCGTCGCGCAAGCGGGCGCGTTCCTCATCGTCCGAGCTGCGGCACTGGACCAGCACGGCGGGGGTTTCCTCACCGCCCCGGTGTGGTGATCGCGAAGGCGGCGATGTCGCCCGCCTTGAAGCCGGGAAGCTGCTCGACTGCCCATTCGATGTCCTGCGGCCAGTGGTTGCGGCCGTTGACGATGATCATGTCCTTGGCGCGGCCGACGATGTAGATATAGCCCTTCGACATAGCCCCATGTCGCCGGTGTCGAGCCATCGGCCATACAGGCCTCGGTCGCGGCATCGTCGCGGAAATAGCCGACCATGACCGACGGGCCCTTGCACCACACCTTGCCGATCGCCCCCCGTCGGGGAGCGGCGTGCCGTCTTCCTCGCGGATCTCGACGACCATGTCGCGCACCGGCTTGCCGCAATTGACGATGGCGCGGAAGCGCTGCGGCCAGTCGGTGCCTTGCGCACCACCCGACAGTTGCGTTTCCTCGACCAGTTCGACGCGGATGCCCTCGCCCGGCGGCATGATCGAGACCGCCAGCGTCGCCTCGGCGAGCCATAGGAGGGCAGGAAGGCGGTGGCAGGAAAGCCCGCATCGGCAAAGGCGTCGACGAAGCTCTGCATCACGTCCGGGCGGATCATGTCCGCGCCATTGCCCGCGATCCGCCAGCGCGACAGGTCGAACCGGTCCGACGCCTTGGTCTGCGACGAGATGCGACGCGCGCAGATGTCATAGCCGAAGGTCGGCGAATAGCTGACGGAGGTGCCCGGATTGCGGCTGATCATGTCGAGCCAAGCGAGCGGACGACGCGCGAAATCCTCGGTCTTGAGGTAATCGGTCGAGACACGGTTGGCGATCGGCGACAGGAAGCAGCCGACCAGACCCATGTCGTGATACCGGGCAGCCACGAGATGCAGCGGTCGCTCTCCCGGATCTTCATCCCATGGCTGTGCGCGGCCAGATTGTTAAGCAGCGCATGATGGGTGATCGCCACGCCATGCGGGAAACAGGTCGAACCGCTGGAATATTGCAGATAGGCGATCGCGTCCGACTTAGCTTCGGGAAGCGGAGCCTCAGGCGCCGCACGCTGGGCGAAGCTGTCCCAGTCGATGCCCTCGACGCCTGCGGCCTCGGCGGCGGTCCCGGCCATCTGCGCCAGTTCGGGCGGGAAGATCAGCATCTTGGGATCGCAGCTAGCGAGCTGGACGCGAAGCTGTTCGATATAAGATCGCGCCCGCCGAACGAGGTCGGCAGCGGCAGCCAGAACCGGCGAGCACCGGCATAGACCACGCCGAAGAACAGGGCGGCGAATTCGGGCCCGGTCTCGGCAACAAGTGCGATTCGCTCCTCGGGCTTCACGCCGCTGGCGATCAGGCGGCAGGCGCAGGCCAGCGCGTCCTCGCGCAGTTCGCGGAAGGGATATGGGCGGGTCAGGGTGCCGCGCGCGTCATGGAAGTTCAGTCCGCGCGCGAGCCCGAGGCGGCATAGTCCAACGCTTCGCCCAACGTCGCGAAGTCGGCGAAGCGGCGCGGCAGCGCATCTTCGGTCAGCGTCGCGATGATGGCGCGCGCGTCGTCCTGATGGTGCTCGATCGTCATGGCCTTGCCTTCGTTCCTTATGCTTTTGCGCCCCGTACCGCATGTCGGTGGAGGCGATTGATTCCATATGCGCCGACAATTGGCGGCTTCCCGCGTTCTAAATCCAAGGTCAGTGTGGCACAAAGAAGGCGTGTCTGCCGAACGTCGCCCGCCCAAGCCGCTTGATCCCGCCCTCACCCGAGCGCACGGCGCTGCGCTATGTCGAGCGGTTTGCGACGACCGAGGGCAAGCTGATCGACTATCTGCGCCGAAAGTTGCGCGAACGCGGCTGGGCGGGAGGATGCCCGATCGAGGGGCTGGCCGCGAAGATGGTATCGCTCCGCTATATCGACGATCGCGCCTATGCCGAGGCGAAGGCGGCCTCGCTGGCCCGGCAGGGCATGGGCGCGCGCGCGCGTGCGGCAGGCGCTGCACGCGGCCCGGATCGGCGCGGAGGATAGCGAGGCGGTGGCGCCGCAAGTCGCCGAGGCCGCGCGCGATGCCGCGCTCGCTTTTGCCCGGCGGCGGCAGATCGGGCCGTTCGGCGATGGTGAGGCCGACCATGGGGTCCGCGAAAGACAGTTCGCGGCAATGATGCGCGCCGGCCATGACATGGCGTTGGCCCGCCGCATCGTGTCAGCGCCGCCCGGCGAAATGCTGGACGATGGCGACTTCTGACGCGAAAACACGCGGATTTTTGGGCATTGGTCCCAGTTCGGACCATGAAAAATGCGCCGCGTTACGTTGCGAGTGCGAGCAATGATGCTAGCAATAGCGTTCAAGGGTGCTTTGAATGCTGGAAGAAACGCCGAATGAAGGGGCGGCTTCGATGGCGAGACGGCGGACAACGCCGTAAAGGCTGGCAGGGGTCGTCAAATGGTTCGACGTGACGCGGGGCTTCGGCTTCGCCGTCGCGGACGACCTGACTTATGGGGATGTGCTGCTGCACTTCACCGTTCTCCAGTCGCATGGTCGGCGCAGCCTGCCCGAGGGCGCGCGGGTGGAGATGATCGCGGTCGAGCGCGGGCGCGGCTATCAGGCGCGCGAAGTGGTCTCGATCGATCTGACCCATGCCGTGCCCGAAACAGCCCAAGCGGCCGCGCTCGTCCGACCAGATCGATCCTGCCGCGCTGATCGGCCGGGCAGGTGAGGCCGAGGGGTGGCGGTCAAATGGTTCAACCGGCTGAAGGGCTATGGCTTCCTGCTGCGGGACAGCGATGGGGCTGATATCTTCGTCCATATGGAAACGTTGCGGCGGGGCGGTATCGTCGAGGTCGAGCTGGCCAGCCCTTGATGGCGCGCATCGTCGACGGGCCCAAGGGGCCGCTGGCGGTCGCCGTGACCCCGCGCGGGGCGGCATGATGCGGCGGCGTGCATGGATGGCGCCGGCTACTGCTTTGGTACTGGCGGGCGTCGCCCTGTCAGGGGTGTTCCGGCGCGGCGACGAAGGATGCCGAGCGGGCGGAAACGCGCAAAGGCGAAGACCATTCCCGTCACGGTCCGCACCGCGCAAGGATCGCATGTCTTCCGAGTCGAACAGGCGGGACCGCGGCCGAGCAGGAGCAGGGGTTGATGTACCGCACCGACCTGAAGCCCGATGGCGGCATGTTGTTCGCGCCCTATCCCCCAGATGGCACGGGACCGCGCCCGGCCTCCTTCTGGATGAAGAACACACCGACCTCGCTCGACATCCTCTTCATCCGTGCCGACGGCACGATCGCGCGGATCGCGGAGAATACCGTGCCGTTCAGCGAGGCGCAGGTCCCCTCGGGCGAGCCGATCGCGGCGGTCCCGGGCTGGTCGGTGGGCGTTCCGCCGAGCTTGGTATCTCGGAAGGCGACACCGTCTCTGGCGCGCGACGCGGAACGCGGTTGAAGGCTGGCGAGAGCCGGGCTACACGGCGCGTCATGGGCATCAACCTCAATCCCTTCACACGGTGGAACGGCGCCACCATCGGCACTGGTTCGGTCTGCGCGGCAAGGCGCAGGTGGGCGAGACGCGCACGGCAACGTCTATTATGAGGGCGGTCGCGATACCGCCGGCCGTCCGCGCCGCTGGGTCATCTAAAGGGCTCCAACGATGCCAGCCGCGTGCCGTCGGAATGGTTCAACTGGCTGCATCATCAGGTCGAGGACGTGCCTGACCGCTCGCTGCCGCCGCGTCGTGCGTGGCGAAGCCGGCGCTGCCCAATTTGACGGGCACCGCGCTCGCCTATCGCCCGCCCGGCGCGTTGGAAAAAGGGAGGCCAGCGGGCCGCCGCGACCGGCGACTATGAAGCTGGACGCCCGAGGGGTGAACAAGACTCGCTGGCTGGCCGGCGCTGTGCTGGCAGCCGCGCTCGGTGTCGGGGGCTGGTTCGGCTATCAGGCGCTGACCGATGATCGCGCGGCGCGTGGCGACAATCGGCGGTCAGCCAGATCCTGCCCGATCGCCTCGGCGGCGGATCGGGAATCGAATCGGTCGATGCAGGACAGGCGGGCCTGCCCACTGGCGGCACGCCGATGGCGGAGCGAGTCGCGGTGGTCGGCCTGCTCAACAAGCGCAATGGCGTTTCACGCGAACTGACGCTGAAACCCGGCGGGCGGTGCGTGTCGGCGACGCGATCGTGCGCTTGCGGGCCTGTGAGAAGACGGCCTCGTGGGAGGCGGAGCAACTGACCGGCGCCTTTGTCCAGCTCGACGTTCGCGGCACCGATCAGCGGTGGCGGCGTGCCTTTTCGGGATGGGTGTTCAAGGAACGGCCGGCGCTGAACGTCGTCCAGCATCCGGTCTATGACGTTTGGGCCAAGAGCTGCACGATGTCTGGCCCGAAACTGGGCCGGACACGGTGCCGGCGGCGACCCCGGGGGCTGCCCCAAGCGGTCGAGCGCGCCGAAAGTCGCCGGGCACTGAGGCACCGGAGACCGATGCGCCGGGTCCCACGACCCCGGCCAATGCGTCGGAGAGCAGCGCGACATAATCGTCGCGTCCGATCTCGACTGCGCCCATCGTGGCGAGGTGCGGCGTCTGGAACTGGCAATCGAGCAGGCTGTAGCCGCCGGCGCGTAGCCGCGCGACCAGCCAGACCAGCGCGACCTTGGACGCGTCGGTCCGCCAGCTGACCATGGATTCGCCGAAAAAAGGCGCGGCCCGGGCTCAGGCCGTAAAGGCCCCCGACCAGTTCGTCGCCGTCCCAGCATTCGATCAGATGGGCAAAGCCCATGTCGAACAGGTCGATGAACGCCCGCTCGATGGCATAGTTGATCAAGTCTCAGGCCGGTCAGGAACGCTCTCCGCACAAAGCCGGATGATGGACTCGAAAGCGGTGTCGGCGGTGACGCGGGAACCGGTCGGCCGCCACCGTCTTGCGCAGCGAACGCGAGAGGTGGAACCCTTCGAGCGGCAGCACGGCGCGCTGCGCGGCTCGACCCAATAGACATGGTCGGTATCGCGCGTATCGGCCATCGGAAACACGCCGACCGCATAGGCCCCTAGGACGAGATGCGGGGTCAGGCGTTCGATGGCACCGTGCTCATCTGTCGGCCAACCGCCGTTCGACGGTCCGCCACAGGGTGCCATAGGCCTGCGCCGCCGCGCTGCGCGGGAAAAGCGCCGACGGGCGCGCGATGCTGGCCCATCGCCTCGACCACGCTTGCCATCAGGATGACGGGCCAGTCGGGATGCGCGGCGACCGCCTCGGCATGGGTTTTGCGGCGGCGGTCGACCATGACATGGACGGGCAGCAGCGGCACCGGCCGCGGACATGGGCGTCGACGACCTCCAGCGCGCGGGTCGCCAGCGCGGAGGGGATGACGGGCACCACGATCAAATCGGCGGCGCGCAGCACCTGCTCGGTCGTCTCGGTCAGCCCCGGCAGGCAGTCGAGGATGATCCGGTCATAATCGTCGAGCCCGTCGATCAGCGCCCTAGCCGCTTCTTCTTGTCGAGCGCATGGAACAGGAAATCGAGACCGCGCAGCGAATCATCCGCGCCGATCAGCGACAGGCGGGGAATGTTGGTGGTGCGCACCAGCCGGTCGACCGCGATGTCGCGGGGGAGAAGATCGCCTGCGCCTGATCCCCGCGTGCCGAGCCGCCCAGCAACCGTGTCGAGGCGGCACGGGGGTCGAGATCCCATAATAAAGTGCGGCGCGCACAAAGACTTGCCGCGCACCGGGCGAGGTTGACCGCCATGCTGGTCTTTCCCACGCCCCCCTTCAGACTGTAGATCGCGATCGCGGCCACGTGGTTCTTCGACCTCCCGCTTCACCTCACAAGAAAAAGGCCAGCGGAATATCCCCGCCGGCCGGTTTTCGATCAAGTCCCTATCGCCCGATATTCGGACGACAGGGCCGTCAGACGCTCAGATGTGGCGGGTCTGAGCGGCCTTCTTCGGGGTGGTCAGGGTGATGTTCTTCTCGTCACCCGTCATCTTCCAGCCGCCCTCGGCGGTCAGCGGCTCGCCGGCCGCAGGCGGTCAGCTTCACCGGGGTGTCGCCCTGCTTCAGGCGGACATTGACCTGCTTGTCGCCACGGAAGAAGGTGACGAAGGCCGAGGCTCTGGTCCTTGCAACGGAAGGTCTTATCCGACTTGATCGCCGGCGGCAGTTCGACCGGCGCACGGTTGGCGAGGATATTGGCCATGGGGTCAGGATTGGTGTCGACGACCTCAGGCTGGCTGGGCTGGGGTTGCACGCTGCCGGGGCGAGCAGCGGTGCGGCGACGATGAGGGGAGGAGGCTCTTCATGGCAGGGGCGGTGCTTCGCAAATGCGGCAACCACGCGTCAAGCCGATAGATGGGGTAGCGCTCACCGGAATGTCATGAAGTTGGTCAATGACCGGGCTTTGTAGCGGCCAAGCAAGGCTTTGCTTGCCGTGGCTCGGGGCGGGGGCCATCTAGCGATCATGGATGCGACCCCAATACCACAGCCCCTGATCAGCAATACCCCGCTCGTCCGCTTGAAAGGGCCGAGCGAGGGCCACCGGATGCGATATCTTCGGCAAGTGCGAATTCGCCAATCCGGGTGCCAGCGTGAAGGACCGTGCCGCGCTGTTCATCGTCGAGGATGCGGAGGCGCGCGGTGCGCTGCGCCCCGGCGGCACGATCGTCGAGGGACGGCGGGCAATACCGGCATCGGTCTGGCGCTGGTCGCCAATGCCAAGGGCTATCGCACGATCATCGTGATGCCCGAGACGCAGAGTCGCGAGAAGATGGACACGCTACGCGCGCTGGGCGCTGAACTGGTGCTGGTGCCGGCCGCGCCCTATTCGAGCCCCTGTCACTTCGTCCATACCTCGCGCCGGATCGCCGAGGAGACGGAGAATGCGATCTGGGCCAACCAGTTCGACAATATCGCCAATCGCCGCGCGCATATCGTGACGGCCGAGGAGATCTGGAACCAGATGCATGGCCGGAT
Source organism: Acanthosepion pharaonis (assembly GCA_903632075.3). Classification (NCBI taxonomy): domain Eukaryota; kingdom Metazoa; phylum Mollusca; class Cephalopoda; order Sepiida; family Sepiidae; genus Acanthosepion; species Acanthosepion pharaonis. The sequence goes on along the minus strand of CAHIKZ030003156.1, from coordinate 231,166 downwards.
CGACGGCTTTACCTGTGCGGCGGGGACGGTGGGACCTTTGCCGGCGTCGGCATGGGGCTAAAGGCGCATGACGAGAAGGTGGTGATCGCGCTCAGGCGATCCGCACGGCGCGGCGCTCTATAATTATTATGCGCATGGCGAGCTGAAATCCGAAGGGTCGTCGGTCGCCGAGGGCATCGGGCAGGGGCGGATCACCGCCAATCTGGACAGTGCGCCGGTCGATGCGCAGTTCCGCATCTCCGACGCCGACGGATGGTACTGGGTTCAGCGGTTGCTGAGCGAGGAAGGGCTGTGTCTGGGCCTGTCCTCCGGCATCAATGTGGCGGGCGCGGTGGCGCTCGCTCGCTCGCTGGGGCCGGATAAGCGGATCGCAACCATTTTGTGCGATACCGGGTTTCGCTACCTCTCCACGCTCCATAACCCGGCGTGGCGGGCTGAGAAGGGACTGTAAGCGCCGGGCCTATTTGCGTCCGGCGGTCGACAGAAGCGCAGGCGCACGATAGTGATACAGAATTCCATGAAGTCACGACCCACCATCATATCATGCAGCGCGTGAAAGTCGGCATGATCGGCACGGCCGCCGTGATATTGCTGATTGCCCTCGCCAGCACGATCCTCGGCTCGTTGAACCGCGACGAGCCACCCGCGACGGTCGCGGGTTCAGCCCAGTCAATGTCGTCGCCGACATGGCCGCGACCAACACCACGGCCCCCAGCAACGAGCCGCTCGCCGAACTCGGTGTCGCGCCGGCGCCGGTCAACACCCGGGCGTCTGCGGAATCGGTCGAGCCTCGATAGGCGTCGCGCCGCCCGGCGAAGGCGGCGTGCTCCCTTCATACAGGACCAGATCAGGGAACGATTACGGCGTTGGCGCGACGGCGGATGCTTGCGCATAAATTTTTTCGCGCGCGACGCAGGCTGATCTGCCGCGTCAATTCGTCAGGGAAAATCGGGGAAAGCGCACCGTAAGCCCGGATTTCCGGGCTTTTATGATCTTGGGCCTTTGCGACATTTCCGTCTCCCGCCCGTCGTTCGTCGCATATATGCCGCGATAGGGGCGGTTTCCCCGCTATCCCCAAAATCCGTTGCTTCCCGCTGTCCCTATAGGTAAATCTTATTCAACAGAGGGCAGGCTCACTGTTGTCGTAAGATGGTCGGATCGCGGCGAGGGTCGTGGTTCGAGGCAGTGAGGCCGTGCGCGCCATGTGCGAGGTTGGCGTGTCCGAAAGGGGTTTTGTATCAGGGAAGTGGCATTGGCCTTGTCGACGACAAGGGCCGCGTTGCCATCCCTAACGCCCTTCGCTCCACCACGCCCCAGAACGCGCCGCGCCCCGACGGAAAGGATGGCGGAACCATCATCATCGCCGTCCATGAAACCGAACGTTGTCTGATCGCCTATGACCCGGGTTATGTCACGGTGCTGAAAAAGGAATTGGACGCGCGAACCGAAATGTCGCGCGGCCCCGATGGCCGGATCGATTACAATATCAAGCGCGATCTGGCGAATGGTGAAGCCGTGCCCTTTGACGGTTCGGGCCGTTTCATCATGCCGGGCTTTCCCCGCTTCCACGCCGGCATCACCGCGCACGCCTTTTTCTGGGGCACGTTCGACTATATCGAAATCTGGGATCCCAAGACGCTGGTCGAGACGCCGGGCCTGCCGGCCAAGATGATCTCGGCGGCGCGTTTCCATTGCCGGAAAGGGGATCGCGCTGTGAGCCCCGCCGTCAACGACGCCCCGCACATCCCCGTCCTGCTCGACGAAGTCCTCGACGCGCTCGCCATCCTGCCCGGCGAGACCCATGTCGACGGCACGTTCGGTGCGGGCGGCTATACCCGCGCGATGCTGGGCCGGGGCGCGAAGGTCATCGCCTTCGACCGCGATCCCGATGCGATCGCCAATGGCGAGCGCTGATCCGGGCCGAGCCGGGGTTGGCGCTGGTCCACCGCGAATTTTTCCGGGCTGGATCAGGCGCTGGAGGCGCAGGTGGACGGCGTCGTGCTCGACATCGGCGTGTCGTCGATGCAGCTCGACCCGAACCGAGCGCGGCTTTTCCTTCCGGGCGACGGGCCGCTCGACATGCGCATGGCGCAGGCGGGCGAGTCGGCGGCCGATTTCCTCAACACGGCCGACGAAGCCGCGATCGCCGACGTGCTCTATCACTATGGCGAGGAACCACGCTCGCGCCGGTGGCGCAGGCGATCGTCGCCGCGCGGCCATTGATGCGCACTGGCGAGCTCGCCGCCGTGGTCCGCCGGGCGCTGGGCTATCGCCCGCATGACAAGAAGGATCCGGCGACCCGCACCTTCCGGCGATTCGCATTCATGTGAACCGCGAACTGGAGGAACTAGCCGAGGGGCTGGCGGCGGCCGAGCGTGCGTTGAAGCCGGGTGGCCGCTTGGCGATTGTGACCTTTCACAGCACGGAAGACCGGATGGTGAAGCGCTTCTTTCGCGAGCGCGCCGGTCAGTTGCCGGGAGGCTCGCGCCATCTGCCGCAGCAGGTGGCGGCGCAGGCGCCCAGTTTCACCGCGGTCGGCAAGGCCGTGCGGGCAGGCGCGGCCGAACTGGCGCGCAATCCGCGCGCGCTCGGCCACGCTGCGTTTTGCGACGCGAACAGGATCCCCCGCCCGTCGGCGGGGCAGGGGGGGCGCCGGGGGCGAGTTGACTCAGGAGTTGGGCGTATGACGGCGGCGTATCGGTTGAAGGGGATAGGGTGGTTCGGGAGCTGCGTGGCAGTGGTCACCGGCTTTTACCCGGTCTCGCTCCAGTCGCGGCGGAGCGCAAGCTCGACGACGTCAACACGCGCATCCGAACCGCCGAGCGCGACATCCGCGCGCTGGAAACCGAGTTCGACACGCGCGCCAACTTGGCGCAGCTGGAGAAGTGGAACGGCGACACGCTGGCCCTGACCGCGCCGATCGCGGGCCAGTTCGTCGGCAACGAGGCGCAGCTCGCCTCGCTGGACGTGACGCGTGGCCCGGTGACCGGCGCCATCCAGACCGCCGCGCTGCTCGTCCCCTCGCAGCCCCAGCCGGTCGAACCGCTGCCCACCCCCGCCGCCCAGCCCAATGTGCAGACGATCGCCCCCCGCGCCCGTCGTCCGGCTGGCCAAGGTCGACCTGCCCAAGCCGCAGGTGGTCAAGGCCGTGTCGAGCGCGTCGTCACCACCAAGGTCGGCAAGCCCGCGCCGATCGCCACGGTGCGCACCGCCGCCGCCGTCGCCAAGGTCCGGCCGCAGGCGGTGGCGATGCTCGATCGCCAGCTGCTGTCGGACACCACGCTGGGTGACATTCTGAAGGGGGCCAAGACCAGATCGCGGCGGTCGCGTTGAGCGTTCTCGTCGCGCGTCCTTCCACCAGCCAGCGTACCGCCGGCCAGCGCCATGCGCTGGTCGCGACGACGCATATGCGGCTGATGATGCTGATGATGCTGTTCGGGGCGGCCGTGCTGGTCGTGATCGGGCGGCTGACCATGCTCGCCATCTTCGCCGGCCCCGCCGATGCGGCGGAGCGTACCGCGACGCTGGCCGCGCGCGGTGACATCGTCGATCGCAACGGATCGCCGCTGGCGCGCACCATCGACAGCTGGACGATCGCGGTCCATCCCAAGAAGCTGATCGGCGACCCGATGGAGATCGCCGCGCGCACAGCCGCGCTGATGCCCGATCGCGGCGATCAGGCTGGTTCTATAACCAACTGACCCGCAAGGCCAATTTCGTCTATCTGCAACGCCGCGCCAGCCCGACGCTGGTCGAGCAGGTCAATGCGATCGGTGAGCCGGAATCGTCTTCGACCGCGAGACGCAGCGCCTCTATCCGCAATCGACGCTGGCCGCGCATGCTGGGCTTCCTGTCGACCGATGGCCACGGCATGAGCGGCATGGAGCGCGTGCTCGACGAGCGCCTGCTGAACCCTGCCCAAAGCCGGCCAGCCCGTTGCGCTCTCGATCGACACCCGTGTCCAGCAGCGATGGAGAGCGAGCTCGGCCGCGCGATGAACACCTTCCACGCCCGCGCGGGTGGCGGCATCGTGCTGGACGTGAACACCGGCGAGGTCGTCGCCATGGTCTCGATGCCGACCTTCAACCCCAACCGGGTCGGCATGGCGGGCACCGAGGAACTGCGCAACATCACGACGCAGAGCGTGTTCGAGCTGGGTTCGACCTTCAAGCCGATCACCATGGCGACCGCGATCGAGAATGGCGTTGTCACCTCGATGCAGCGGCGCTTCGATGCGACCCATCCGCTCAAGGTCGGCGGCTATACCATCCATGACGAGCGCGGCGATCCCAAGCGCTGGCTGAACATGGCCGAGACGCTGATCTATTCGTCCAACATCGCCACTGCCCGCATCGCCGACGAGATCGGCCCACAGCGGATGCAGGCGATGTTCAAAAGCTGGGTTTCGACACCAAGCCCGATATCGAGTTGCGCGAAAAGGGCCGGCCGCTGCTGCCCACCTATTGGGCGCGGACGACGACGATGACGACCGCCTATGGCCATGGCATCGCGGTGACGCCGCTGCATCTGGCCTCGGCCTATGCGACCTTGGTCAATGGCGGCATCTGGCGCCCCGCCACGCTGCTGAAGGTCGCGCCGGGCCATGCGCCGCAGGGCCGCCGCGTGATCAGCGAGGCGACCAGCTACAAGATGCGTCAGATGTTGCGTCTGATCGTGATGCGCGGCACGGGCCGCAAGGGCGACGCGCCGGGCTACCGCGTCGGTGGCAAGACGGGCACGGCCGAGGCGGCGGTGGCGGGCGGCTATGACCGGTCGCGCAACGTCGCCACCTTTGCCGCGGCTTTCCCGATGGACCAGCCGCGCTATGTGGTGCTGGCGATGCTCGACTCGCCACAGGGTACGAAGGAGACGTTCGGGTGGAAGACCGCAGCCCGGAACGCCGCGCCGGTCGTCGGCCGGACGATCACGCGGGTGGGCGCGATGCTGGGCGTCGTGCCGGATGCCAACAAGGATATCGACGTTTCCGATATTCTGCCGACCCTGTGGCAGGACCCGACCGCGCCGCCGGTCGATGGCCGGTAAGGGTGGCGGCATGAAGCTGAACCAACTGGACCAGAGCATCACGGGCGAGGGCGGCGACGCCCTCGTCACCGGTTTCGCGATCGACCACCGCAAGGTAGCCCCCGGCACCATCTTCGGCGCGTTTCAGGGTGCGCGCGTCAATGGCGAGGATTTCATCGCCGATGCGGTGCCGCGGCGCGATCGCGGTGGTGACGCGGCCCGGCGTGACGGTCGAGGGCGCGGTGCATATCGCCTCGGACGAGCCCTGCGCCGCCTTTGCGCAATTAGCCGCCGCCTTCTTCGCGCCGTTCCCGGCCACGGCGGTGGCGGTGACCGGCACCAACGGCAAGACCTCGACCGTCGAGATGACGCGGCAGCTGTGGCGCATGGCCGGGCATCACGCCGCCTCGATCGGCACGCTGGGCGTCACCACGGCGGACGAGCGGACCTATACCGGGCTGACCACGCCCGATGTCGTGACCTTCCTGTCCAACGTCGCCGGACTGGCGCGCGAGGGCGTCACCCATTTGGCGTTCGAGGCATCGAGCCACGGCCTGACCCAGTATCGGACCGAGGGCACGGAGGTGTCGGCGGCGGCCTTCACCAATTTGTCGCGCGATCATCTCGACTATCATGGCGACATGGGCGCCTATCTGGCCGCCAAGATGCGCCTGTTCTCCGAAGTGCTGTCGCCGACAGGCACGGCGGTGGTCTGGGCCGATGACGTTCAGAGCGGCCGGGTGATCGATCTGGCGCGCGCACGCGGCAACCGGCTGATGACCGTCGGCACGCGTGGATCGACCCTGAAACTGGTCGAGCGGCATCCGACCCTGCTCGGTCAAGGCTTGGTGATCGAGGACGAGCACGGCACGATCCATAAGGTCCAGGTGCCGCTGATCGGTGCCTATCAGGCGGCCAACGCGCTCGTCTCGGGCCGGACTGGTGCTGGCGACGGGCGGCGATGTCACGACGACGCTGGCCAATCTCAGCCGGTTGCAGCCGGTGCGTGGCCGGCTGGAGCGGGCTGCCATCGCCCGTAGCGGTGCGCCCGTCTATGTCGACTATGCCCATACCCCGGATGCGCTGGGGCCGCGATCGCAGCGCTCAAACCCCATGCGGGCGGGCGGCTGATCGTGGTGTTCCGGGGCGGGGGCGACCGCGATCCCGGCAAGCGCGAGGGCGATGGGGCAGGTCGCTTCGATGCAGGCGGACCGGGTGATCGTCACCGACGACAACCCACGTACCGAGGACCCGCCGCGATCCGTACGCAGGTGATGCGCGGCGCAACCGGCGCGATCGAGATCGGCGACCGCCGCGAGGCCATCGCTGCCGCCATTGCCGAGGCGGGGGCAGGATATCGTCCTGATCGCGGGCAAGGGGCATGAGCAGGGTCAGATCGTCGGCGATCTCGTCCTGCCCTTCGACGATGTCGCCGTGGCGCGCGAGTGCGCCGCATGACCGCCGCCAACGCGCCACGTCCCGAGGACGTCGAGCCCACGCCCACGGCGAGCAATGACGATGCGCGCCGCACCGCCACCGGCCTCAACCGAACCGACCGAGCGGCCCCGGCGCAAATTGTCGCTGCATTACGGTGCGCCACATGGAGAAAAGCCGTGACCCTGTGGACCGCCGACGAGATCGCCACCGCGACCGGGGGACAGGCGTCAGGCGCATTCGCAGTGTCGGGCGTCGCGTTCGACAGTCGCGAAGTCGGACCCGGCGACCTGTTCGTCGCGATGCTGGGCGAGGCGACCGATGGTCATCGCTTCCTCGACCGAGCCTTTGCGCAAGGGGCTGCGGGCGCTTTGGTCAGCGCCGATACGCCGCACCCTCATGTAAAGGTCGCCGACAGCTTCCGCGCGCTGGAAGATTTGGGCCGTGCGTCGCGGGCGCGGACGCAGGCGACGATCATCGGCGTCACCGGATCGGTCCGGCAAGACCAGCGCCAAGGAGGCGCTCTACGCAGCGCTCGAACGCGGCTGGCACGGACGCGTGCACCGTTCGGTCAAGAGCTACAACAACCATACCGGCGTGCCCCCTGAGCTTGGCGCGGATGCCGCGTGACGTTCGCGCGGGCGTGTTCGAGATGGGGATGAACCATGCGGGCGAACTGTCGCACTGACCGCGATGGTGCGCCCGCACATCGCGATCGTCACCGCCATCGCGCCCGCCCATACCGAATTCTTCCCGACGAATCCGCCATCGCCGACGCCAAGGGCGAAATCTTCCGGGGCTAGAGCCCGGCGGCACCGCGATCATCCCCTATGACAGCCCGCATCGCGATAGGTTGATCGCGGCGGCCAAGCCCTATGCCGCGCGGATCGTGACCTTCGGCTTCGATCCCGCCGCCGATGTCCATGCGATGGAGGCGATGCGCGGCCCCAATGGCGGCAGCTTCGTGACCGCGCGGCTGGGCGATCGCGAGTTGAATTTCACCTTGTCGCAGCCGGGGCGGCATTGGGTGTCCAATGCGCTGGCCGTGTTGGCGGCGGTCGATGCGGCGGGTGGCGATCTAGGGCTGGCCGGTCTGGCGCTCGCCGAACTGGGCGGGTTGGCCGGGCGTGGCGCACGCTTTCGGGCCGCCAATGGCGCACTGATCATCGACGAAAGCTACAATGCCAACCCCGCTTCGATGCGCGCCACGCTGGCGGTGCTGGCCGAGGAGCGGGGCGGCATGTCGCCGTGCTGGGCGAGATGCGCGAACTGGGCGACGACTCGGCCGACTATCACGCCGGTCTCGCCAGACCGATCCCTTGCCGCCCACGTCGAAAGGTGCTGCTGGTCGGCGAATCGATGGCGCCGCCGCTGGCCGCCGCGCTTGAGGGGCGGGTCGATTTCGTTCATGTGACCGACGCAAAGGCCGCGCAAGCCGCGCTGGCCTCGATCATCGCGCCCAATGACGTGGTGCTGATCAAGGGGTCCAACGGGGTCGGGCTGGCGCGTGTCGTCGCCGGTCTGGGCCGGGATCTCGACGGGGCGGGGCGCAAGGATAATGTTGTACTGGATCGCGGAGCATCTCGGATTTCCGGGCCTACTCAACCTCATCCGCTATCTGTCCTTCCGCTCGGGCGCGGCGATCGCGACCGCGCTGCTCATCGGCCTGATCATCGGGCCGCGCTTCATCGGCTGGCTGCGCGTCCGCGGGGGCAAGGGCAGCCGATCCGCGCCGACAGGCCACAGACGCACCTCGCCAAGCGCGGCACGCCGACCATGGGCGGGCTGATGATCCTGACCAGCATGGCGCTGTCGATCCTGCTGTGGATGGACTTGAGCAATCCCTTCGTCTGGGCCTGTCTGTTCGTCACGCTGGGCTTCGGCGCTATCGGGTTCCTCGACGATTATGACAAGGTCCGCAAAGCCTCGACCGCCGGCGTATCGGGCCGGACGCGGTTGTTGCTGGAATTCCTGATCGCGGGGATCGCGGCGTGGATCATCATGGGGCAGAACGGCACGCCGCTCTATCTGCCCTTCACCACGCGCATGTATATCGATCTGGGCATCTTCTACCCCGTCTTCGCCGCCTTCACGATCGTGGCGTTCGGCAATGCGGTGAACCTGACCGACGGCCTCGACGGCCTCGCGACCATGCCGGTCATCATCGCCAGCGTGGCGTTCCCGGTCATCGTCTATCTGGTCGGCAACGTGAAGTTCGCCGACTATCTGGGCATCCCGCATGTCCCGCGTGCCGGTGAACTCGCCATCTTCTGCGGCGCGGTGATCGGCGCGGGGCTCGCCTTCCTTTGGTTCAACGCGCCCCCGGCGGCGGTGTTCATGGGCGATACGGGCAGCCCGGCATTGGGCGGCGCGCTCGGCACGATCGCGGTCGTCGCCCATCACGAGATCGTGCTGGGCATCATCGGCGGCCTGTTCGTGGTCGAGGCGCTGTCGGTGATCATCCGGGTCTTCTTCTACAAGCGGACCGGCAAGCGCGTGTTTCGCATGGCACCGATCCACCATCATTTCGAACAGCTCGGCTGGTCGGAGCCGACGGTGGTGATCCGCTTCTGGATCATCGCCTTGGTGCTGATGCTGGCGGGCCTGTCGACGTTGAAGCTGCGATGATCGTCGCAAGCGACTGGGCGGGCAAGACTTTCGCGGTGCTGGGGCTGGCGCGCTCCGGCGCCGCGACCGTTTCCTGGCGTTGTTCGCGGGCGGGGAGGGTGGTGGCTTGGGACCCGGAACCGGCCAAGCGGGAGGCCTTCGCCGCGCATGACGGGCTGAGCATCGCGCCGCTCGATGATATGTCGGGCTTCGACGCACTGGTCGTGTCGCCGGGCGTGCCGCTCAACACCCACCCGCTGGCCGCAGCCGCGCGCGCGGCGGGGGTGCCGGTGATCGGCGACATCGAACTCTTCGCTCAGGCGCGCAAAAACCTGCCGCCGCACAAGGTCGTCGGCATCACCGGCACCAACGGCAGTCGACCACCACCGCGCTCGTCCACCACATTCTGAAGACGGCGGGCGTCCCGACGCTGATGGGCGGCAATATCGGCCTGCCGATCCCGGGGCGAAACGCCGCTGCCCGAGGCGGGTCTATGTGCTGGAACTGTCCAGCTATCAGATCGACCTGACGCAGAGCCTCGATTGCGACGTGGCGGTATTGCTCAACATCACGCCGGATCATCTCGATCGCTATGACGGCTTTGCGGGCTATGCCGCCTCCAAGGCACGGCTGTTCGCGATGCAGACGGCGGGCCATGTCGCGGTGGTTGGCACTGGCGACGAAGCGTCGGCGAATATCGCGCAAGGGCTGGCGGGACGCACCGACGACCTCGTGACGATCGCGCCGGACACGGTAATCGACCAGCGCCGCTGGCCAGCGCTGCATGGGCCGCACAACGCCCAGAACGCGCAAGCCGCGATTGCGGTGACGCGGGCGCTAGGGATCGACGAGGCCGCGATCGAGGCCGGCCTTGCCAGCTATGCCAGCCTGCCGCACAGGATGCAGCATGTCGCGACCCGGAACGGCGTGGCGTTCGTCAATGATTCCAAGGCGACCAATCCCGAATCCACCGCCCCCCGCGCTGGCCGCCTTTCCGCGAGTCCACTGGATCGTCGGCGGCAAGCGCAAGGGCGACGACCTCGACGCCTGCGCCGCGCATCTGGATCATGTCGTCGCGGCCTATACGATCGGCGAGGCGGCGCCGCTGTTCTTCGATCTGTTGAAGGACAAGGTGCCGGTGGTCGAGCAATCGGGCACGCTGGAGGCGGCGGTCGTCCATGCGGCGGCAGCGGCGCGGCCGGGTGATACGGTGCTGCTGTCCCCAGCTTGCGCCAGCTTCGACCAGTTTCGCGATTATGAAGCGCGGGGTGATGCCTTTCGCGCGGCGGTGGAGGCCCGGCATGAAGGATCGCGCGCCAAAGACGACCGCGCGCCCCGGCCTGATCGGATCGATCAAGCGACGCGGCGGGCGCGGTGACCGTTCCCCGCTGGGCACCGGTTCTGGGATATCGACCGGGTGCTGCTGCTGCTCACCCTGTTCCTGATCGCGATCGGCCTGATCGCGGTCGCTGCCACGCAAGCCCGCGACCGCGATGCGCTATTCGGGCGAGCATCGGAAGTTCGCGCCGCTCTATTATTTCTGGCGACAGGTGATGTGGGTCGGCGTCTCGCTGCCCGTGCTGTTCGGCGTGTCGATGCTGCCGGTCGTCACTGCAAGGCGCATGGCGGTGCTGGGCACCGGCATCCTGATCGCGATCCCGGCGGTCACGCCCTTTATCGGCGTCGAGATCAACGGCGCGCGGCGCTGGATCGGCTTTGGCATCGCGCAGTTCCAGCCGTCCGAGTTCCTCAAGCCGATGTTCATCGTGACGACCGCTGGCTGTTGTCGCTGAAGGCCAAGGCGCGATCTGCCCGCGACGCTGATCACCATGGGCATGACCGGACTGGTCGCCGGGCTGCTGATGCTGCAACCGATTTCGGACAGACGATCGTTTTTGCCCGGTCTGGATCGCGCTGCTGATGATTTCGGGCACGCCGATGCGCGTGATGCTGGCAATCGGATCGCTGGCGCCGATCGGGCTGGTCATGGCCTATATGTTCTATGGCGTGGCGCGCAATCGCATCAACGCGTTCCTGTTCCCCGATGTCGATGGCGAGGGCGCGGCCGACCATTTCGGTGAACGCCGCGCACAACACGCTGACCGCCGGGGCTGGACCGGCACGGGCCCCGGCGGCAGTGCAGCAAGTTCGGTCTGCCCGAGGCGCATACCGATTATATCTATTCGGTGATCGGCGAGGAGTTCGGACTGATCGCCTGCGCCATCATCGCGCTCGTCTTCACGGCGATCGTGGTACGGGTCTTCGTGAAGCTGCTTGACGAACAGGATGAGTTCAAGCTCTACGCCGCCTCCGGGCTGGCGGTGCAGTTCGGCGCGCAGGCGCTGATCTCGATGGCGGTGAATACGGGGCTGGCCCCGTCAAAGGGATGACCCTGCCGTTCATCAGCTATGGCGGCTCGTCGATGATCGCGCTGTCGATCGGGATGGGGTTGTTGCTGGCGTTCACGCGGCGCAATCCGTTCCTGACGCGCAGCCCCTATGTAGTCAGGTGGAGCGGGCAATGAGCCGTCACTTCGTCCTCGCCGCCAGGGGAACCGGTGGTCACATGGTTCCTGCTGCGGCTCTCGCGGCCGAGCTGACTCGGCGCGGTCATCGCGTGGCGCTGGTGTCGGACGCGCGCGCGGCGTGCGCTTTCGGGGCTGTTCGAGGATATCCAGACGCATGTCCTGCCCGCCGGGCGCTTTGCGGGCAGGCCGGTCGGCTGGGCCAGGCGCTGCGCGAGATGTGGCGTGGCCGGGCGATGGCGCGTGGGTTGTATAGCACCTTCCGCCCGGCGGCGGTGATCGGCTTTGGCGGCTATCCGGCGATGCCCGCGCTGCTGGCGGCCTTCGCGGAAGGCATTCCGACCGCGATCCACGAGCAGAATGCGGTGCTGGGTCAGGTCAACCGGCTGGTCGCGGGCAAGGTCGATGCGATCGCCTTGTCCTATGAGGACACCCAGCGGTTGAGCACCAAGCATGCGGCCAAGACGCGGCTGGTCGGCAACCCGGTGCGCGATCAGGTGCTGGCACTGCGGTCGCGTCCTATCCGCTGCTGGAGGAGGACGGCATCTTCCGGGTCCTCGTAACCGGGGGCAGCCGGGGGCGAGCATCCTTAGCCAAGTCGTGCCCGATGGGCTCGCCATGCTGCCGGTCACCTTCCGCCGGCGGTTGCAGGTTACGCATCAGGCGCGGATCGAGGATATCGATGCAGTGCGCGCCAAATACGCCGAGCATGAAATTCCGGCCGAGCTCGCCACCTATCTGCCCGACCTGCCCGAGCAACTCGCCCGGGCGCATCTGGTGATCGCGCGGGCCGGGGCCCTCGACGCTGGCCGAGCTGACGGTCGCGGGGCGCCCGCGATCCCGAAAATGCCGCTGCCGAGTGCGACCGACGATCACCAGACAGTCAACGCACGTGAGATGACCAAGGCGGGCGGTGCGCGCACCATAGCGCAGGGGGATTTCACGCCGGTCGAACTGGCCAAGCAGATGCAGAAGCTGGGCCTCGACCCGGCAGCGCTGGAGAATGCGGCGGGACGCGCACGCGCCTGCGGACGGCCGGAAGCGGCGAGCGACCTCGCCGATCTGGTCGAAAGCCTCGACGCACCGCGCATGGTCTTGCCGGTGGGCAAATCTGGAACACGGAATTTGGCGGGAGCAGGCGCATGAAGGGCGTCGCCACGGATATCGGCACGATCCACTTCGTCGGCATCGGCGGCATTGGCATGTCGGGCATTGCCGAGGTGATGAAGAATCTCGGCTACCGCGTGCAGGGGTTCCGACGTGGCCGAGGGCTATGTCGTGCAGGGCCTGCGCGAGAAGGGCATCGCGGTCGCGATCGGCCACGGTGCCGACAATCTGGGCGATGCGGCCGTCGTCGTGACCTCGACCGCGATCACCCGCTCGAACCCCGAAGTCGAAGCCGCGCTCGAACGTCGCATCCCGTGGTGCGCGCGCCGAGATGCTGGCCGAGCTGATGCGGCTGAAGTCCACCGTCGCGGTGGCGGGCGCATGGCAAGACCACGACGACCTCGATGGTCGCGGCGCTGCTCGATGCCGGGGCGTGGACCCGACCGTCATCAATGGCGGCATTATCAATAGCTATGGCTCGAACGCGCGTCTGGGCGCCTCCGATTGGATGGTGGTCGAGGCGGACGAGAGCGACGGCAGCTTCCTGCGCCCGGACGGCACGATCGCGGTCGTCACCAATATCGACCCCGAGCATCTCGACCATTATGGCTCGTTCGACCGGGTGAAGGATGCGTTCGTCGAGTTCGTCGAGAACGTCCCCTTCTACGGCGCGGCGCTGCTTTCTGCCTCGATCACCCGGAGGTGCAGAACATCCTGCCGCGCGTCCGGGACCGCCGCGTCGTGACCTATGGCTTCTCGGCGCAGGCGGACGTGCGCGGCGTCAACGTCGCCGATTCCCCGGCAATCGGTTCGAGGCGATCATCCGCCACCGTGACGGCTCCAGCCGTTCGATCGAGGGCATCGAGCTGCCCATGCCCGGCCGTCACAATGTCCAGAACGCGCTGGCCGCGATCGGCGTGGCGCTGGAGCTGGGCATCGACGACGCGACGATCCAGCAGGGCTTCGGCCAGTTCGGCGGCGTGAAGCGCCGCTTCACCAAAGTCGGCGAGATCGCGGTGGACGGCGGCGTCGCGACCGTCATCGACGATTACGGCCATCACCCGGTCGAGATCCGCGCGGTGCTGGCCGCCGCCCGCGAAGGCGCGCGCGGTCGTGTGATCGCGGTGGTGCAGCCGCACCGCTTCACCCGGCTCGGCAATCTGATGGAGGAGTTCCAGACCGCCTTCAACGATGCCGACCGCGTGCTGGTGACGCCGGTTTATGCGGCGGGCGAGCAGCCGATCGAGGGCGTGGACGCCTCCGCGCTGGTCGAGGGGCTGAAGCGGCGCGGGCATCGTTCGACTGCGACGGTGGCGGATGCTGATGCACTGGCCGAGGACTTGTCGGGCTCGATCCGCGCGGATGACATGATCGTCTGCACAGGCGCGGGCGACATCACCAAATGGGCGGCAGGTCTGGCGGACGCCATCGAGGCGCGCCGATGAACCTACCCGACACCGCTGGCCGACTGGCCCCCAGCAGCGCCGCTGGCGCCGCTCGTGTGGTTCAAGGCGGGCGGACCGGCCGAATATCTGCTCGAGCCAAGGACGTCGATGACCTGTCGGCGTTCCTGAAGGCGCTCGGGGGCGAGGTACCGGTCATGGCGCTGGGTCTCGGCTCCAACCTGATCGTGCGCGACGGCGGGGTGCCGGGCGTGGTGGTGCGGCTGGGCAAGCCGTTCAGCTATGCGCGAGCCGGGAAGAGCACCTTATCACCTGCGGCGGTGGGACTTCGGGCATTCTCGTTTCGTCCAATGCGCGCGCGATGCGGGATCGGCGGGCTGGAGTTCCTGCGCTCGATCCCCGGCACGGTCGGCGGCTTCGTGCGGATGAACGGCGGGGCCTATGGCCGTGAGGTGGCCGATGTGCTCGTCTCCGCCACGGTGGTGCAGCGCGACGGCACGGTCGACGCTGGGCGTCGCGGACCTCGAATACACCCTATCGCCACTCCAACCTGACCGATGGTACCGTGGTGGTCGAGGCGACCTTCCAAGGCCGGGCTGCTGAACCCGAGATCATCCAAGGCCGAGATGGACCGATCGCCGCCGCCCGCGAAGCATCGCAGCCGCTGCGTTCCAAGACCGGCGGCTCGACCTTCAAGAACCCAGAGGGCCACAAGGCACGGGCGCTGGTCGATGCGGCGGGGGGTGCCGGGGGCTGACGCTGGGCGATGCGCAGGTGTCGGAGAAGCATTGTAACTTCCTACTCAACCTCGGCAACGCCACGGCGGCGGAGATCGAGGCGCTGGGCGAGGAGGTCCGGGCCAAGGTGAAAGCCCAATCGGGCGTCACGCTCGAATGGGAAATACAACGAGTGGGGAATCGCGAAGTGACCAATCCCATCCATATCGCGGTTCTGATGGGCGGTTGGTCGGCGGAGCGGCCAGTGTCGCTGATGTCCGGCGCGGGCGTCGCCGATGCGCTGGAGCGGGCCGGCCACCGCGTCACCCGGATCGACATGGGCCGCGACGTCGCGGCCGCTGGTCGAAGCCCAGCCCGATCTCGTCTTCAATGCGCTGCACGGCTCTCCCGGCGAAGACGGCACGGTGCAGGGCATGCTCGATCTGATGGGCATAGCATACACCCATTCGGGCCTCGCCACCTCGGTCATCGCGATCGACAAGGTGCTGACCAAGCAGGCGCTCGTGCCGCACGGTATCCCCATGCCGGGTGGCCGTATCGTCAAGTCGGAGGAGCTGTTCGCCGGTGATCCGCTGCCGCGCCCCTATGTGCTGAAGCCGGTCAATGAGGGTCGTCGGTCGGCGTCGCGATCGTCACCGACACCAGCAACCACGGCAATCCGATCGCGCGGGATGTCGCGGGTCCTTGGGCCGAATTCGAGGAACTGCTCGCCGAACCCTATATCCGGGGTCGCGAGCTGACGACCGCCGTGCTCGGCAACCGCGCGCTGGGCGTGACCGAACTCAAGCCCAGAACGGCTGGTATGATTTCGACGCCAAATATACCGACGGCCTGACCGAGCATGTCTGCCCGGCGCAGATTCCCGACGAGATCGCCGAGGCGTGCAAGTCGCTGGCGCTCGAGGCACACCGCATCTGGGCTGTCGCGGTGCCTCGCGCCTGACTTCCGCTGGGATGACGAGCGCGGTGTCGACGGCCTGTTCCTGCTGGAGGTCAACACCCAGCCGGGTATGACCCCGCTCAGCCCGGTTCCCGAACAGGGCCGCCATGTCGGCATGGATTACGACACGCTGGTCCGTGCGATCGTCGATGAGGCGATCGCCCGGGTACAAGGATCAGGCAGGATGAGCCGGACGATCAAGCGCGGCCCCGCCGCGCCGCCCGGCGCCGCGCCGCCGCCAGCCGGTCAAGCGCGTCACGCTGACCGAGCGGCTGCTGGCCAAGGTTCCGGTCAGCGAAGAGACGGTCAAGAAAGCGGTCACCCGACCATCTTGGGCGGCGCTGGCGCGGCGGCGCTGGCGGTCGCGACCTATGTCGGCGTACCCGGCATGATCGGCACAGCGATCGCCGAGCAGGCGGGCCATGCCGGTTTCAAAAGGTTCAGCAGATCGAGGTGACCGGCCTGAAGCGCATGGACCGGATGACCGTCTATGCCGTCGCGCTCGACCAGCAGAGCCGGGCGATGCCGCTGGTCAATCTGGAGGACGTCCGTGCCAAGCTGCTGCGTTACGGCTGGATCAGGATGCGCATGTCTCCGTGCGGCTGCCCGATACTCTGCTCGTCGATATCGAGGAGCGGAACCCGGCGGCGGTGTGGCAGGACAATGGCCAGCTGACCCTGATCGATGCGGGCGGGGTACTCTTGGAACCGGTACGGGCGGGAGGCGATGCCCGACCTGCCGCTGATCATCGGGCACGGTGCCAATTTGCGGAACCCGCCTATCAGGCGCTGCTGTCCGCCGCGCCGGCGCTGAAGCCGCAGGTAAAGGCGGCGACGTGGATCGGCAATCGCCGCTGGGACCTGACCTTCGACAGCGGCGAGACGCTGGCCTTGCCGAGGACGGGGCGGGGGCGGCGTTGATGAAGTTTGCGGCGATGGACGGCTCGCGGCCGTTGCTCGGGCGCGGCTGGTTGCGCTTTGATATGCGCGACCCGACGAAGCTGGTTGCGCGCAAGCCCGGTTTGAATCAGAATCACGCACTGGCCGATCCGGCCAAAGGCCGGGGCACGGCCGGCGAAACCGCACCGGGTAATGGTGCGGACGAAACGACGGCCGAAGGGCATCACAGGGGGTAGCAAGGTCATGGCAAAGATTGCACCCGAGGGCTGATCACCGCGCTGGACATCGGCTCGTCAAGGTCTCCGCGCTGATCGCGCGCAAGGGCGATGGCGGCGAACTGATCGTGCTGGGCACCGGCCAGCGCGAAAGCCGGGCGTCAAGCGCGGCTATATCGCCGATATGGGCGCGACCGAGGCGGCGGTGCGCGAGGCGGTCGAACAGGCCGAACGGATCGCCGGCATCAATATCGAGAATGTCTGGGTCGGCTTTTCGGCCGGTGGCACGGTGTCCGACGTGGCCGAGGTCGAATTCGAACTGGGCGGGCACCGGGTGGAACAGGGCGATATCGACGCGCTGCTGGCGGCCGGGCGCAACTCGATCGATCCGCAGGGACGGATGGTGCTGCACGCGCAGCCCGCGCTTTTACACGCTCGACGGGCTGACGGGGGTGAAGAAGCCGCTGGGGCTCCATGCCGACCGATTGGGCGTGCATATCCATGTCGTCGCCGCTGACGGATCGCCGGTGCGCAATCTCGACCTATGTGTCCGTTCGGCGCATCTGGAGGTGAAGTCGATCATCGCCGCGCCGGTGGCGACGGGTCTCGCCTGCCTATCCGACGAAGAGCGTGAGCTCGGCGTCGCGCTGGTCGAGATAAGGGGCAGGGATCACCAATGTCTCGCTGTTTGCGGGCGGAATGCTGGTCGGGCTGTGCTCGCTGCCGATGGGCGCAGCCGATATTACCGATGACGTTGCCTCGGCCTTCGGCACGCGGCGGCAGATGGCCGAGCGGATGAAGTGCTTCCACGGCTCGGCCAATGCGAGCCCGCGCGACAATCACGACATGATCCGGTGACGCCCATTTCCGCCGAGGATGGTGGCGACACGATGCAGATCACCAAGGCGCAGCTGATCGGCGTGATCCGTCAGCGGCTGGAGCATCAGATGGGCGAAATCCGCAAGGCGCTCCAGCAGTTGAAGTTCGAGGGCCGGTCGGGCGTCAGGTCGTGCTGACCGGCGGCGGCGCGGAATTGAAGGGCATCGCCGATTATGCGCAGCAGGCGCTGGGTCGCTCGGTCCGGATCGGGCGACCGCGCGGGCTGACCGGTCTGCCCGATGCGCATGGCGGCCCGGCTTTCGCGACGCTCGCCGGTCTGGCTTTCTATGCCGCGACCGACCCGATCGACCTGCGCAGCATCGCGCCGACGAACCAGACGGTCCACCGGCCGAGCGGCATGGGGCTGTTCCGGCGGCTGATTCAGGCGGCGAAGGCGAATTATTAAGCAAATCTGCCCGAGACTAGGCAGTTTTGGGTTGGCACCGGGCCGGTCGCTGGTGCACTAACAGTTATTCAGGGCCCGGTCTTAGCGTATCGATCGGGAACGGCGGAGTAAAATTGGGATGAGCATCGAATTCATCGCACCCGAGGTCGACGAACTGACGCCGCGCATTGCGGTGATCGGTGTCGGCGGTGCCGGCGGCAACGCGATCGCGAACATGATGCGCGCCGAGGTACAGGGCGTGGATTTCCTCGTCGCCAATACCGACGCGCAGGCATTGAAGCAGTCGATCGCGCCGCAGCGTATCCAACTGGGTGCCAAGATCACACAGGGTCTGGGTGCGGGCAGCCGCCCGGAAATCACAGCGTGCGGCGGCCGAGGAGACGATCGAGGATCTGTCGAAGCTGCTCGAGGCAGCCATATGTAGCTTCATCGCCGCCGGCATGGGCGGCGGTACCGGCACGGGTGCGGCGCCCGTCATCGCCAAGGCGGCGCGTGACATGGGCATCCTGACGGTCGGCGTCGTGACCAAGCCTTCGCCTTCGAGGGCAATCGTCGCGCCAAGTCGGCCGATGGCGGCATCGAGGAACTGCAGAAGTACGTCGATACGCTGATCGTCATCCCAATCAGAATCTGTTCCTGATCGCCAACGCCAACACCACCTTCAAGGAAGCGTTCGCGATGGCGGACGAGGTGCTGCAGCAGGGCGTGCGCGGCATCACCGACCTGATGGTCATGCCGGGCCTCATCAACCTCGACTTCGCCGACGTCCGTTCGGTGATGCAGGAGATGGGCAAGGCGATGATGGGCACCGGTGAAGCCACCGGCGACAATCGCGCGATCGAGGCGGCGCAGAAGGCCATCGCTAACCCGCTGCTCGACGGTGTGTCGATGCAGGGGGCCAAAGGCGTCATCATCTCGATCACGGGCGGCGACGATATGCGCCTGCTCGAGGTGGACGGGCGGCGAATCACATTCGCGAGCTGGTCGATCCCGAAGCCAACATCATCTGGGGTTCGGCGTTCAATCCTGAACTCGAAGGCCGCATCCGCGTGTCGGTGGTCGCCACCGGCATCGACGCCGATGTGAAGCCGGGTGCCGCCGCGCCGGTCGAGGCGCAGCGCAGCAGCTTCAGCATGGGCGGCATGGCGCGCAAGACCGACGATACGCCGAGCTATCGCCCGAGCGAACCAGCGGCGCCCGCGACGCAGGCCGCTGCTCCGACGCCGGCCCCCGCATCGCTCCACAGCCAGCCGCGCCGTCGCCGAGCGTGACCCCGCCGCTTCGGTCGACGCCGCCGGCCCCGGTGGCGGCCCCGCCGCGCCGCAGCCGGCCCGGGAGGATGAGCTGGTTCTGGGTGCCGACACGATCGTCCCCAACGCGCCGCCCCAGCCCTGTGAGCTTCGGCACCTGCGCTCCCGCCGAACCGGCCCCCCGGTTCGGAAGAGGCGCGCCGCCGCTGGCTGGCCCCAGGCAGTGAAGCCGGCGATGTCCTGGCTCAGCCGGCCCCGCGCGTGAAGCTGGGCGGTACGTTGTTCGAGCGTATGTCGAATGCGGCGCGCGGTGCGCAGCGCGACGATAATGCGCAGGGTACCAGCGACTCGTCGCTCGACATCCCGCGTTTCCTGCACCGCCAGAACAACCAGTAATCTGGTCCGTCAGCGCCGCTGGCGGGAATGTCTAAAAGGGCCTGCCCGAGCGATCCAGGTGGGCCTTTTTTGATTTTGGCGGTAAATCGAGATTCAACCTTTCCTTCCGGAAAGGGGGGGCGCTGCTGGTCAAAATCGGCTTTTAGTGATCCTCCCTGCATCGCGCCTCGAGTGGTCCCTGCAGGGAATAAGCCTCCAAGGGCAATCCGACGAATATCGAGCGACCTTGGGAAAGCTTGGGCTGTCCCGCTTGCCTGCCGTCACTATCGACCGCTACTCTGCCTGATGGCTTCGCTCTGGCGGGAATTTGTCGATTTTGTCGACTCGCAGATCAGCGTGGACGATCATCGATTCTGGTCGACGGTTGCGGTCCTTGGCTGCTTGGGCTCTGTTACCCTTTGTCACGCTCCTGTTTTTGGTCGATCGGCCATCGACGCTGGCGGACCTCGCTGGGCTGGCCGGGTTTCTGCTGGAAGCGGGTGGATCTGGTTCGTCTTCAAACGTCGTGCGATCAAGAAGCGCCACTGGACCGAACCGACCCCGCTATTCCGACCAGAATGAAGGCTATTGAAGACGAGTGGCCGGCAGTTTGTGACGACGGGCTGCCATCCCGCGCCGGCCATGATGCCACACCTGTTGGTCGACCGTTCAGAGCGACCGGGCGCGCCGGTGTGCGATGCCCATTGCCCGGTGGCGCGAAACGCGCTTTATGGGACATAGTCCCATGACGCCGACTTTCCTTTCCCGCGCTTCGCTGGCGCTCGCCCTGATGCTGGCGACCGCTCCGTCCCCGCTTCTGGCCCAGAGGTGGTTCAGCCGCTTCCCGGCACAACCGATGCCGATCGCACGGGGATGTGATGCGGCGCGTGGCGCAGAACCCGCGCGACGTGAACGCCCTGATCGAAGCCGCGCAACTGTCGATCCATCTCGACGATCTGTCGGGTGCGGCCTCGCTGCTCGCCCGCGCCGAAAGGTCGATGTCCGCGATCCGCGGATCAAAGGCGGGGATGGCGTCGATCCCGGTCCGCTCGAACGGCCCGGCGAGGCCCTGCGTTACTTCGCGCAGGCCGAGGCAGCGGGACTGCCAGCGGCACAGTTCGCGGCGGATCGGGGCGCGCCTATGATCTGGTCGGCGACCAGCCCTGGGCGCAGCGCGATTACCGGCTGGCCTTGGCCAGGATCCGAGCGACGAGCTCATCCGTCGCTATGCCCTGTCGCTCGGTATTTCGGGGCAGCGCGAACAGGCGCTCGAACAGCTAGACCCCCTGCTGCGCAAGGCCGATCAGGCGGCTTTGGCGCGCGCGCCTTCATTCTGGCGATGGGCGGCGATCTGCCCGAAGCGACACGGATCGCCAGCACGATGATGCCGCCGCAACTGGCGCAGGGGCTGCAACCTTTCTTCCAGCGACTGCCGACCTTGCCCGCCGTCGATCGCGCCTTTGCGGTGCATTTCGGTGAGACGCGTGCCACGCCCGAGCGTCTGGCGGATGCGCGACTGGCACCGGTGTTGCCGGCCACGGCCCCGACCGCGCCGGTCGCGCTGGCGTCGTCCACCCCGGTGGCGGCGCCTGTCGCGTCACGCGGTGACACCCAGCGCAACGGCCGCAACGCGAACCGCAACAATCGTGGCACGGCCCTCGCTGCAGCCGTTCAGGCCCGGCCCGTACCGCACCCGTACGCACCGAAACCCCCGCGCCGGTGCAGATGGCCTCGGCCAATCCGGTCCGTCCGGCAACCGAACAACGGCTACCCCGGCCGCCGCCCCGATGCAGATGGTGCAGCCACTGCCCGGCTTCACCTCGTCCCTGCCGACGGCCACCTCATCGGCGCCGGCGACCGCCGTCGCGTCCGCCGAGCCTGCCCGGCCGATGATCCAGCCACTTCCGGCCGCGAACCCGCCAGCGCAGGTGGCGCAAGTTCAGCCGCTGCCGTCCGCCACGCCGCCGGCCCAGTTGCGCAGGCTGCGCCCGCTTCGCCGACCACGCCAACCTGCCCGTTCAAGTGGCGCCGGTCACGCCGACACCCGCCCCGTCGCGACCGCAATGATCCAGCCGCTGCCCCGCGAACCGAAGAACCAACACCGACGCCCAAGCCGCCGGTCTCGACGGCGCGTCGCCCTTCGTTGGCGGCCGCGCGCGGTGCGGGAGGATCTGGTGTGGCCCGGATCGTCGCCAATCTGTCGATCCCCGCCTCCGAACTGGGCGTCGAGGGGCCCGAGCGCCCGACCGTGGTCGCCGCCGCCACGCCGGTGAGCACTACCTCGCAGCGTGTGCTGGCCGAGGCGCGGGCCAAGGCCGAGCGCGACGAGGCGGCACGTGAAAAGGCCGCCGAAGTGGTCGAGCCGCCGGCGCGCGATCCCAAGGAAATCGCCGCCGAACGCAAGGCGAAGCTCGCCAAGGCCGCCGCCGACAAGAAGGCCCTTGCTGCGAAGAAGGCGGAGGCCGAGAAAAAGGCTTTGCCGACAAGGAAGCCGCCGAAGAGAAGCGCAAGGCCCGCGCCAATCCCGCGCGCATCTGGGTCCGTCGCGGGCGGCGCGAACGAGTCGGATCTGCCCAAGGCGTGGACCGCCGGCCAAAAGGCGCCCGAGCTGTTCGCCGGTCATCAGGGGTACAAGACGCCGTTGCGCGCCACCCACTGCGTGCTGACCGGTCCCTTCAAGACCGATGAGGAAGCGCGCGCCTTTGTCAACAAGCTGGCCAAGAAGGGTGTTTCGGCCTTCCCGGTCAACAGCGAGGCGGGCAGGCGGTCACGCGGCTCGACGCGAAATAAGCAGATGACCCTTTTGCCCGGGCATCCTTCCCGACGAAAGCCGGGCCGCCGCCATGACGAGACCAAGGGCCTCGAGCGGGGCCCGCGCGACGCGTTTCAGCGCGATCGCGACCGCATCATCCATTCGATCAGCTTTCGCCGGCTGCGCCACAAGACCCGGTCTTCATGGCCCCGATGGCGACCATTTCCGCGTCCGCCTGACCCATAGCCGGAGGTCGCGCAGATCGGCCCGCACGATCGCGCGGACGCTGGGGCTGAACGAGACCTGACCGAGGCGCTGTGCCCGGCGCACGACATCGGCCATCCGCCTTTCGGCCATGCGGGCGAGGATGCGCTGAAGGCTGCGCTCGACGAGCAGGGCGGGTTCGACCATAACGGCCACACACTGCGTACGCTGACCGAGATCGAGCGGCCTTATCCGCGCTGGGATGGGCTGAACCTGACCCAGGAGACGCTGGAGGGGCTGGCCAAGCATAACGGGCCGGTCCGCCATCCTGGCTGGGCGCTACGTGAGGCCGATGCGGGTTTTCCGCTCGATCTGGATAGCCATGCCTCGTTGGAGGCGCAGGTGGCCGCGCTGGCCGACGACATCGCCTGCGACAATCACGATATCGACGATGGCCTGCGCGCCGGGCTGTTGACGCTCGACCAGTTGCTTGCGGTGCCGCTGGTCGCGCGCGGCTGGGACACGGCGCGCCAAGTTTCCGATGTCGCGCCCAAAAGGCTGGCGAGCGAGCTGATCCGCTCGCAGATCGGCGTGATGGTCAACGACCTCGTCGCCGAGACCCGCGCCCGGATCACTGAAAGCGGGGTGGGCGACGTCACTGATGTGCGTGCCGCCGGCCGCGCGCTGCTGGTCGGCTTTTTCGGAAGCCATGCGGGTCGAGGAGCGCGATCTGAAGCGCTTCATGTACGCCAATCTCTACCACCACCCGCGCCAGCTGGCGGCGGCGGATGCGGCGCATGGCATCGTGAAGGGCCTGTTCGCGGCATACCGCGCCGACCCTGCGCAACTGCCCGAGGAATGGCGCGAACGCCTGCCCGAGGCCGAGCCCGAGCGCAGCCGCCATATCGCGGACTTCATCGCCGGGATGACCGATCGCTATGCGGTGCGGTGTTACCCGGACGTAGTAGGAGCGATCGATCTGCCCGAAGGGTTTTGATGGCTGCAGTTGTAAAAAGCTATTGACCTGTTGGGTCTTCTGAAGCGCCGGTGGCCGAATATGGCAAATCGTGGCAAGCCACGGATAAGGGCAATGAATTATGCCGTTCGAGCCGTTTGGCTATCGCGTCGATCTATTGGCACCCCTATTCTATGGCGGAGACCTCAAGGGCGTATCAGGGCCGGCCTGAAGCCGTTATTCGAACCCCGGAACGGCGCGCGGGGTTGGGTGGTGGGGCCTCTGTTTTGCCTTTGGTTCTCGATGGTCAATCGATCTGGGCCGATGGTGTTCGGCATCATCTCGCAGGAAGGCGATCAAACGCGGCTGCGCGGCCGGGCTGGTTCCGACCTTAATGGCATCGCCTTTATAACACTGTGGGCGTTTATGGGCATCTCCGCTCTGCTGGGGCGATCCGCAAAGAAGATACGGGTTTTGGCGATCCGCTGCTGCTTGCTGCGATCGTGTTTGGCGGTGTGCCTTTTTTATGGTGGATGGCCCATCGTGACCGCCGTCAGGCGGACCCGCTCGTGCGCTATTTGAGCGATGCTGTAGGTGGATCGGGGCAATCGCTTCGAGCGAAATCACGCGGTGACGGTCATGCCGGGTCTCGTCTTGTCTGTAGGCGATGAAAAGCTAAACCGCGCCGTGACGTCCGATCTGCTTCACGATCTGTTGATCGGCGTTGCCCCAGAGCTCGCTCAAAGTTGAGACCAAGACCAGTGGCTATCTTTATATCGTCTTTCGATGGCGACTATGCTATCGGAAAAGCCGAAGCCCCTGAGCATGGTCGCTTATACGCCGTGCATAAGGACACCGAAACGATTCAACGGGCGCTAAAGCACGACGTATTCACGTTCGAAGAGGCGCGGGAAATCCTGATGGCCTATGTATCGTCAGCACCTGACCCGGCCTTCTTGGAATGGAGTGCGGTCAAACCACGCTGGTGAACCGGCTCGGCGAAAGCCGCACGGATTGGCCCACCCCAAATTGGGATGGGCCAATCCTTTGCAAACAAGGGGGGGATCAGCGAGCGCTGGTCTCGATGCCCGCGCCCAGCGCGCCCTTGGCTTCGTCGGTGCTGAACGATACCGGTGTGGTGCCGGTATAGCCGGTCACACGGTGGCCGCGCACGATGAAGCGGAACGGCTCGCCGCCGGGATAGCGGTGGCCCTCGATTACCGGATGGCCGCTCTCGACCGAGCGAGTGTAGACATAGGTCTGGCCTTCGTGAACGAAACGCTGCTCGCCTTCGGCCGCCACGGCGCCGATGGTCGGAATGGCGGCAACGGCCGCGGCCGGAGATCAGAATGGTCTTGCGCATGATCGACACTCCCCGCATGTGCGTTGAGCCGGATCAGGTCCTCTCGCGCGTTTTCCGCGCTTTAACTTCGTATACCGAATATTGCAGCGCAGCATGGGCGGTAAATCAAAGGCATTCCGCGTGATTGCACTTGCTGCAATCGTTCCGGCGGGGCGTACGCCATGATTTGAAGCGGGCGTCCGATTTCGCTAGAGCGCAACGCTTTGCTACCCCGATCGGACGATGTGATGACGCTTTACACCGCTTTGCCGCGCATATCGATGCGGCGCTGGACACGCTGGTTGCCGCCGGCACGTTGCCCGGCAGGCTGGATCGCCGCAACGTCACGGTCGAGCCGCCGCGTGATGCGAGCCACGGCGACCTCGCCACCAACGCCGCGATGGTGCTGGCCAAGCCTGCGGGCACCAATCCGCGCGCACTGGCGGAGGCGCGATCGCGGTCGAAGCTGGGCAAGCTGGACGAGGTGGAGAGCGTCTCGGTCGCGGGCCGGGCTTCCTGAACATGCGGCTGACCAGGCGGCATGGCGCGACGAACTGGCCGCGATCCCGCAGGCGGGCGGTGATTACGGCCGTTCGGCGCGCGGGGGGCGTGACGGTCAATATCGAATATGTCTCAGCCAATCCGACGGGGCCGATGCATATGGGCCATTGCCGGGGCGCCGTGGTGGGCGACGCGCTCGCCACGCTCTTGAGTTTGCGGGCCACAAGGTCATCCGCGAATATTATGTCAATGATGCCGGCGGCGGTGGATGTCCTCGCCCGCTCGGCACACCCGCTACCGCGAGGCGCTCGGCGAGACGATCGAGATCCCGGAAGGCCTGTCCGGGCGAATATCTGAAGCCGGTGGGCGAGGCGCTCGCTGCCGAGTTCGGTAACGCTTATGTCGACGCGCCCGAGCGCGAATGGCTGGTCCTGTTCCGCACCCGTGCGGTCGCGGCGATGATGGCGATGATCCGCGAAGACCTCGCGCTGCTCGGCATTCATCACGACCTGTTTTCCTCGGAAGCCGAGTTGCAGGCGGCAGGCAAGCCCGAGGCGGCCGAGGCGGAACCCGTTCGCGCGGTCTGGTCTATGACGGCGTGCTGGAAGCGCCCAAGGGCGAAGACGCCCGAGGATTGGGAGCCGGTCGAGCTGCCGCTGTTCCGCTCCAGCCAGTTCGGCGACGATCAGGATCGCCCGATCACAAGTCGAATGGCGCCTGGACCTATTTCGGCGCCGACCTCGCCTATCACTATCAGAAGGCGCAGACCGCCGATCAGCTGATCGACATCTGGGTGCCGACCATGGGGCACCGTCAAGCGGATCGTCGCGGCGGTTGAGGCGCTGACCGGCGGCAAGACCAAGTTCGACGTGAAGCTCGTCCAGATGGTCCGCCTGCTGCGCGGCGGCGAGCCGGTGAAGATGTCCAAGCGCGCGGGCAATTTCGTGACGCTGGCCGATGTGGTACGCGAAGTCGGCAGGACGTGGTGCGCTTCACCATGCTGACCCGGCGGTCGGACGCGCAGATGGTTTCGACTTCGCCAAGGTGGTCGAGGCATCGAAGGACAATCCGGTCTTCTACGTTGCAATACGCCCATGCCCGCATCGCCTCGCTCAAGCGCCGCGCGGCCGAGGCGGGCATCGAAGGGGCGATGCCGATCTGTCGCTGCTCGATGCCGAGGATATCGCGCTGGTGAAGCTGGCCGCGCAATTCCCGCGCATCGTCGAGACGGCGGCGGTCGCGCGGGAGCCGCATCGTATCGCATTCTATCTCTATGATCTGGCGGCGGCCTTCCACGCGGCCGAATGTCGGCAATGATCGCCCCGATCGCCGCTTCCTGATCGCGGAGGACGCCGCCGTGACGCGCGCGCGTCTTTTCCTCAGCGAGGGGATCGGGCAAGTCATTCGTAACGGTCTGGCGCTAATGGGCGTTGAGGCTGTGTCGGAGATGAAGTGATGGCGGAAGAGATGGATCTGCGCGGATATGACCGGCCGGAGGAGGATCGGCTCCCTGGTTGGAGACGGTCGAGCCCGACGAGCCCGAGGGCGTCGGCATCGGCAAGGTCGTGGCGCTGGTCATCATCGGGCTCGCCATCCCGGCTGCGATCGGCTTCGGCTTCTACAAATGGCAGGCGCATCGGGCCGCCAGTGACGGCGACGGTGCGCTGATCGCCGCGCCCGAGGGGGGATTATAAGGTTCGTCCGTCCGATCCCGGCGGCCTGAAGGTCAGGGCGAGGGCGATACCGCGATCGCCACCAGCGCGGGGCAAGGCCGGTGGCACCGGGGCGATCGACCTGCGCGGGGTCCCTGAGGCGCCGATGAATGGCACCCGCGTCGTGCAGAAGCCGAGCGAGCCCAATGGCGGTCGCAACGCCGTGGCGCAGGTACCCACCGGGCGGCAAGCTCGTCGCGCCGGCACCGGTCACCGCCGCGCGGCCGGCTCCGACCACGTCGTCGGGCAGCGGCTCGATGGTGCAGCTCGGCGCCTATCCCAGCGAGGCTTCGGCCAATGCCGCACAGGACCGCTTCTCGAAGCGCTTCTCCTATGTCGCGGCGCTGGGCAAGGTCGTGCAGCCAGTCGCCGCGAACGGCAAGACGCTGTATCGTCTGCGCGTGAACGCTGGCGGCGCCAACGGGCCGCCGATATCTGTGGCCGCCTGCGCGTCGCCGGCGAAAAGCTGCTTCGTCGCCAGTTGATCGATCGCCTGCCCCCGCCCATTTAGGGTCGGGGGCTGGAGTATCATGATCCCCGTGATTTTCGGCCTGTCGGCCCGGTGCTGACCCCGATGAGCGGGCGTTGTTCGCCTCGGTCGACCGGCGGGCTATATTCTGTTCAAGCGTAATATCGTCGATCGCGCGCAGGTCCGTGCGCTTACCGACGATCTGCGGGCGTTGGCGGGGCAGGACGATCTGGCGATCCTGATCGACCGGGAGGCGGCCGCGTCGCGCGGATGGGTCCGCCCGAATGGCTGGCCTTTCCCGCTGGTCCGGCCTTCGCCAAACTCTATGACATCGCGCCGATGTCGGCGATCCAGGCGATGCGTGCCAATGGCGGGGCGCTGGGCCTGATGCTGCGCGAAGTGGGCATCACCGTCGACTGCGCACCGCTGCTCGACGTCGCGCAAGCCGGCACCACCAGGCGATCGCCAGCCGGGCCTATGGCGCCGAGCCGATGCAGGTCGCGGCGCTCGGCCGGGCGATGCTGGAGGGGCTGGCGGCGGCCGGCATCGTCGGCGTGGTCAAACATATGCCGGGGCATGGGCGCGCGCTGGTCGACTCGCATCACCTGTTGCCCACCGTCACCGCGAGCGAGGCGGAGCTGGCGGTCGACCTCGAACCCTTCCGCACGCTGGCTGCCGCACCGATGGGGCATGACCAGCCATATCGTGTTCGAGGGCCGGGATGCCGATCGCCCGCGACGCTGTCTCGACGTCATCGACGGATCATCCGCCAGCGTATCGGGTTCGACGGGCTGTTGATGACCGACGATATCGACATGAAGGCGCTGAGCGGCACCGCCGGCGAAAAGGCGGCGGGGGCGCTGGCGGCGGGGTGCGACCTGGTCCTCGATTGCTGGGCCGATGGACGAGATGGTCGAGATCGCCGGCCATGCCGTCGATCCTGAGGCGGCGCGTACTCGGCTCGATCGGGCCATGGCGAGTGTGGGGCCGGGCGAGGGGACTTTGCCGAGCTGATCGCGCGGCGGGATGCCCTATTGTCCTTGGCCGGTTGAAAAGACCTGTCGGGCAGCCCGGCCTGCTTGCCTGTGTGGGGGATCGTGGCAAGCCCATCTTCCTCACGTTCCACCCCCGGCGAAGGCCGGGTCAGCGTTACAGCACCATTGGAATGACGTACCGACGCTTCCCTAACGATCTCCTTCCGGGATGGTGTGAAAAATTTTGGGACGATCTCCACGGGTGGGGAATGATCACCCTGTCGATCAGCGAGCCGCCGACGCCAGCCGATACAGGAATTGCCGCCGTGCATCGCTACCTTTGGGATAGCGTTTGAGTTCGCGATCCTGCCTGTCGGTCAGCGTGAATTTGGCATAGCCCCGCTCGGTCAGGCAGCGTTCGACATCGCCGACTTGAACGGCCTGAACCTCCTTCAATCGCTGATCGGGATTCATCATCAGCACGGGATCGCGCGTGCTGGTCATCGCCATGGGCGGTCCTCCAGCACCGTTCCACACCGGCATGTTGAGGCCATTGTCATAAGTCTGGAAACCGCGAATGAATTTTTTGGCGGGTTCGTCCTGCGAGACGTCGCGGAAATAACCGATCGTCGCGCATTCGACGGCATCGCGTCGATATTGTTCGAACGACACTTGAGGCTTGCCCCATGTCTCCGTGCGGGAAGGCTTTGCTTGGGCTGGAAGACTTGCCGCCGCGATCAGCAACATTCCGTAACGAATGAACATCCATCCTCTCCCGAGTCCTGATCTATGAATGATAACCGATTTTTATTTTGATGGCGACCCGATCATAGGGCCCTCGCCAACCGGGGCGCGGCGGGATAAGGTGACCGCACGATGACGGGGGAACAGCTGACGCTCGATCTGGACGGGTGGGAAGGTCCGCTCGACCTGTTGCTGTCGCTGGCCCGTTCGCAAAAAGGTTGATCTGCGCCAGATTTCGATCCTCGCGCTGGTCGAGCAATATCTGCGCTTCGTCGACCGGGCGGGGCGGATGCAGTTGGAGCTGGCGGCCGATTATCTCGTCATGGCGGCGTGGCTGGCCTATCTTAAATCGCGCTGCTCCCCGCCAGCCCGGGAGGAGCCTGATCCGGAAGAATTGGCGCTGCGGTTGCAACTCCGGCTCGAACGACTGGCGGCAATGCGCGAGGCGGGCGCACGGCTGATGGCGCGCGACCGATTGGGGCGCGATGTCTTCGCGCGGGCGCGCGCCGGAAGGCGGTGCGGTGCAAAGAATGGCAGGCCGAACTCTACGACCTGATCTCCGCCTATGGCCGGATCAATGCCCGAACCCGGCCGGTGATGCATGTCGTCGCCGATCGGCAGGTGATGACGCTGGAGGCCGCGCTGGAGCGCGTGTCGATGCTGGTGGGGGCTCGTGTCGACTGGTCGGCGATCGAAACCTTCCTGCCCGAGGGGCAGCGAGCGGCTGCGCCGATCGGCGCTGGCCTCGAGCTTCCCCGGCGGTCCTCGAACTCGCACGCCGGGGGCAAGGTGGAGTGCGCCGGGCCGAACCCTTTGCGCCGCTGTTGATCCGTCAGCCGGCATGAGCGACCTCGACCCGACGGTGCGCGCCGTGGAAGCGGTGTTGTTCGCCTCGACCGAACCGATGGGCATCGATTCGATCCGCGCCTATGTCGCCGGGACCGACAATGCGGCCATTCGCGTCGCGCTGGAGACGCTGGAGGCGCAATATCGCGGCCGGGGTATCGCGCTGGTTCGCCGCGGCGATCGCTGGCATTCAGACCGCTCCCGATCTCGCCCACCTGCTTCGCCGCGATCGCGAAGAGGCACGTCGCCTGTCGCGCGCAGGCATCGAGACGCTGGCGATCATCGCCTATCACGAGCCCCGTCAGCCGCGCCGAGATCGAGGCGATCCGCGGCGTCGCCATCTCCAAGGGTACGCTCGACGTATTGATGGAGGCGGGATGGGTGCGCCCGCCGGCCGGCGCGAGGGTGCCGGGGCGGCCGCTCATCTATGCGACGACGCCGGCCTTTCTGCAGCATTTCAGGCTGACCAGCCGCCGCGACCTGCCGGGGATCGAGGATCTGCGCGCCGCCAGGCTGCTCGATCCCGTCGATCTCGCGCTCGAAAGGTTGGAGGACGAAGCCGAGGCGATGGCCCCGCCGGATGGCGAATGAGCTTTCTTTTGCGTCACCGCTACGTCACAATGCGCAGGCACGGCTCCGCATCCTGATCGGGGCTTGTCCCGCATCCCTCGACCATTGCCGCTGGCGATGCCAAGACCTAGATAGACCATAGATTTCGGGGAGACGTGCCATGGGCAGCTTTAGCCCGATCCACCTTCTTGTCCTGCCATCGTTGCCATTCTTCTGCTCGGCGGCGGTCGTTTCTCGAACCTGATGGGCGACGTCGCCAAGGGTGTGAAGAATTTCAAAGAAGGGCATGGCGGAGGAAGACGAAAAGCCGGCCAAGCCCTCGGCACGGATCGAGGCGCAGAAGTCGGCCAGCCGCCTTCGATCGTGACGGCGAGCGCGTGCGCGACGATCGTTGATCCGGTCCACCAGATAATACCGGATCTCCATGTTCAACATCGACTCGAGCGAGTTCCTGCTCGTCGCCATCGTGGCGCTGGTCGTCATTGGTCCCAAGGACCTGCCCAAGGCGATGCGGGTCGTCGGCTATTGGGTGGGCAAGGCGCGTGGCGTGTCCCGCCAGTTCCGCCGGGGCTTCGACAACATGGTGCGCGAGGCCGAGCTGGAGGAGATGGAAAGCGCTGGGCGGCGGAGAATGAGCGGATCATGCGCGAGCATGCCGCCGATACGCCCCCGGCGGTGAGCGACGCAGTTCCCGCTACGTCCGTCGACCATGCACATCCGGCCATCCCGGCGCTGCCTGATCCTCATGCGGCGGGTGAAGCCGGCACGGACCATGGCGATCATAGCGACCGCCCGGTGATGGTGGAAAAGCCGTCGTCGGCCCCGCGCCTGTCGAACCCCCGCCGCGCGCCAATGAAGGGGCGTCGTCGTGAGTGAACATGACGAGATCGACGCCAGCCGCGCGCCGTTGCTCCGGAGCATCTGATCGAGCTACGCCGCCGTCTGCTACTGCATCGTCGCGATCGGCATCGCCTTTGGCGTGTCGATGTATTTCTCCGGAAGCAATCTTCGGCTTCCTCGCCGCCGCTGCTCTCGCGGCCGGGCAGGGCACCGTCATCTATACCGAGATTTTCCGAGGCGTTTTTCGTTCAGGTGAAGGTCGCCTTCTTCGCCGCGATGATGATTGCCTTTCCGGTGATCGCCAACCAGCTGTGGCAGTTCGTCGCGCGGGCCTGTACCGCAAGGAAAGAAGGCGCTGCTACCTTTCCTCCTCGGCGACGCCGGTGCTGTTCCTGATGGGCGCGGCAAGGCCTCATTACATCGCCATCCCGATGGCGCTGCACTTCCTGCTGGGCTTTGACGGCATGGTCGGCGGCGTGAAGCGCGAGGCGCTGCCGGCGATCGGCAATTACCTGTCTTTCGTGATGCAGTTCCTGTTCGCTTTCGGCGGCCTTCTTGCTGCCGGTCTTGCTGATGCTGCTGGAGCGGCCGGGATCGTGACCCGCAAGCAGCTCATCGGTGCGCGGCGCTATGCCATTGTCGCGGCGACGGCCATTGCGGCGGTGCTGACTCCGCCCGATCTGATGTCGCAGATCCTGCTCGCAGTGCCGCTGATCATCCTCTACGAACTGGCGATCATCGGCATCTGGTTCACAAGCGCAGCCGGGCGGGCAAGCGATGCCGAAGAGACGGATGCCGACGCGGTCGCCTGATGCGGTCGAGATGGCGGATGAGGGGCCCCGGCGAAAGTCAGGGGCCTTATAGGATGGCCCGCCCTTTTCCCCGGCATCGGATATGATGCTGGTGCTTGAAGAGGAAAGGCGGACCGATGTCTATTGTGATCCTTGGCGTTGATTTGGGCAGAATGCCTGCAGTGTGGTGGGCGTGGATGCGGCGGGAGCTGTCGTCGTACGCAGGTCGATGCGCCGCCAGACGCTGGTCGACTACGTTGCCAAGCTTCCTGTGTGCGTGGTCGCGATGGAGGCATGTTGCGGTGCCCATTATCTGGGGCGCCTGTTCGCCGCGCACGGACATGAGATCCGGCTGATGTCGCCGGAGTACGTACGGCCGTATGTCAAAGCACAGAAGAACGATGATCGTGATGCCGAGGGGATCGCCGAGGCCGCCTCGCGTCCAACGATGCGCTTCGTCGAACTCAAGACCCGGGGCAGTTGGACATCAGACGCTCCACCGGGTTCGCTCGCGCACGGTGGCTGAGCGCAGGAGCCTGACCAACCAGTTGCGGGCGATCCTGCTGGAGCGCGGGACCATTTTCCCGGTTGGGCGGCGCAAGCTGGAACTCGGCATCGATGCCCTGCTGGCCGATGAGGATACGACCTTGTCACCGCGTCTGCGCCAGTTGGTGGCCGAACTGCGTGCCGAATGGCGCGAACTCGATACCGGGTGGAAGCGCTGAACGGCGAGTTTGTCGAGCTGGCGCGCAATGACGCGGCTGCCCGGCGGTCACATCCATCCCGGCGTCAGGGTGCTGAACGCAACTGCCCTGATTGCAGCCGTGGGCGATGCCAGCAGCTTTGCCAAAGCCCGACACAGGTGCTGGCTCGGTCTGGTGCCCCGTCAGCATACTACCGGCGGCAAGCCGCGGCTGCTCGGCATCTCCAAGCGAGGCAACACCTACTGCGCACCTTGCTCATCCACGGTGCCCGAGCAGCATTGCCGTCGCTGGCGCGAAGCGAGACCCCGTTGGGGCGCTGGTTGACAGGAATGATCGAGCGAGGGAGTCCACCGCAATGCTATCGTCGTCGCGCTGGCCAACAAGCTGGCGCGGATCGCATGGGCGGCCTTGCGCAAAAAGGACGCGACGTTCGAACGCGGCTACCAAGTCGCGGCATAACCGGATCGGCCGCACGCATCTTCGTGCATAGGCCAACGATGTTTGCAGGAAGGATCGTGAAGATGGCCTGACGGTCGATCGGCGTCTGGAAAGCCCGGCCAAAAAATGGCACTCGTTGCCGGCGTCTTTATTATGGCTCCAGACGTGCGGATGTCCATCTGGCCATGGGGTCACCCATGACCGCATACGTTGACGCAGACTAGTCAGAACACTTCCAAAATCCCCCTTGCAGACAGGGCCAGGGCCATACGTTTTTTATGGTGAGGCGTGGCCCTCGACTTCGCTCAGGCTGAACGGAGGTCGGGGGGGCGGACTCCAGACTCTGGAACGTACTTCCGTTGGGCTTGAGTAAGTCGAAGGCCGGGAAACGCTATCCCCAAAAGGAAAAGGGCCCGGCGGATACCGCCGAGCCCTCTTGCATTCAGCCGGGTGAGAGGCTTACTTGGCGTCGTCAGCCGTCTTGGCCACCGTATTGCCAGCCGAGCTGACATCGCGGCCGACGCCTTCAACCGTGTTTACAGCGCTGACCAACAGCGCGCCGGCGACGATGGCCAAACCCATGAGCTTGCGCATTCCGTGTCTCCTTTGGACAAAACCCGTTCAGGCCCAATGCGCGGCAAACCTTTTCGTTCCGGCTCTGTCACGACACAAGTTCGGCGATGGGCGGAAAAAAATGATTAAAACCTGGAAAGCGTCACCGGGGGGGGTGGACGCTTCCGGCCCTGTCTGGACAGCGAGCGCGGGGGGCATAAGTTCGCTATCCGAAGATCAAAACCCACTGCCGGGCCATGGGTTCCCCGAAATTTGCAGACCTGCAGATTTTTTCGGGGAAAGTTAATCCAGCCGACGATCGGAATGGCGATCTCATAGGCGCCGGTCAGCGGGTCGTGATGCAGCGGCGCGCGAAGCTGGCGCGCCAATCCCTCCATCACCCGGCCATAGCGTTTGCCGATCAGTTCGCGCAGGCGGTCGGTCTCCACCAGCGCCGCGATACGACGCGAACCACCGCCCGGCCTTCATCCTCGGTTGGCTTGATCGCGACGCGGATCTGCGCGGCGGATCGCAATTCATCGCCAGTTCCAGCATCTCGGTGACCGAAGGCGACCGCGACCGCGACATCACGGTTCTGACAGCGGCGCGACGTCGAGCGAGATGCCGTGCCGGACGCGCCCTCGGGGCCGTGGCGCGGATATTGGCGGCCAGCTCGCCGATCATCGTGCGCAGGTTCAGCCCGCGATTATCCTCAAGCTCGGCGAAATGATGGCGGTGGACGACCGCCAGCGCATCGACGCGTCGCTGGATCGAGGCATAGGCCGCCATCGCCTCCGGCCCGGTCGCGCCGCGCGCATGGAAGATCAGGCTGAAATGACCTGAAGATTGTTCTTCACCCGGTGATGGACTTCGCGCGTTAAAACGGTCTGGCGGACCGGGCCCTCGGCCAGCCGGCCTCATGGTCGCCACGGTCTGGGTGATCGCCTCGAAGGTTTCGGCGAGATCGCGGATTTCCTGCGCCGGTGCGGCTTCGACCTGCGAGATGTCAGCGTCTCTCCAGGGCGATAAGGCGGCGACGATGCCGCGCAACTGGCGCAGCAGGCGGATCAGCAACCGGTCGACCACGGCCAGCCGATCAGCACGCCGCCAGCCACGCGGAGTATAGTGGCAGTGCGAGGGGCGACGATCAGCGAGGAGGTGATCGGCGCGCTGGGTGCCGAGGTGCGCAGGACAGCCCCTTAATGCCAGTTCGGTGCGCATCGTCTTCATGCGCTCCAACGGGCCCGGCTCGCGATCGCTCGATCGCCAGCGACCCCGTCCAGTTCCAGAACGCTTTCGATCGGCGTGCTATGGCTGTTCTGATCGATCAGCGAGCGAAAAAGGCGAGGGGGAAGAAAGCGCGTGCCTGAGCGCGGCCATCATGGCTGGCGACGGAAGCCCAGACCCTGACCGGGCAGCAGGTCGGCCGCGATCGGCGAACCATCGGACGGAGTGGGCAGCGCGGCGGGAGGGATCGCCGCACGGTGTCCGCCCGGCACGATCGGTAATCAGAAAAGCGTGCGCCGGTCAGCGATTGCTGGGCAAAGACGCCTTGCGCACGGGCGCAACTCGGCGCGTCGAGCGGGTCTGGCCCAGTGCGCGCACCGCGACGCGCAGCGCGGTCCATATCGCCCATCAGCTCGACAGCGATCGCGCGGGCATCCTCGTTGGCGGCGATGCGCAACCGGCCGCTGGCCTCGCTGTATCGGCCAGCCGGGTCGTCTGCAGCGTGGCGAACACCGCGATGGCGGCAGGACCAGCAGCGTGCTGCCAGCACCAAAACCAACCGCGGCAGCGGTGGTCAGGCGCGGGGAAGGCGGGCGGACGCGCTCGGTCGCTTCGAGTTCAGCGGCAGGGGGAGTGCTGGCCATGCAGCCGGACGTCAGTCCAGCTTGCTGAGAAGGTCAAGCATCTCGTCTGAATTTTTTCGTCGACGGTCTTCTGATAGGCTTGGCGGTGAGCCGGCATCTTCTCCACACCCTTGACCGGCGTCGTCGAAGGCGTCTTCTTCGTCTTGTTGCCCAAACTCAAAATATCCCCCTGGGCATGCCCACTGGCGGGGCAACCGACGCAATGGCAGGCTTGGATGCCGCCAGTCGGCGAAAAAACCATAGTTGATGTGGCGATGAAACCAAATTCGATCTTTTGGTTCCCGCTGCGATACGAAAAAATTCCATCCAGGGCGTTCGTCCGCGGCGCGCCCTGTGGGATTTCCGGAACGGCATTGAAAACGGCCGCGGGGCCAGCATGAAGAGTACCACGATTACCTCAGGGAGCATTATTACCCATGTCGCTTGGACGGCAGCTTGCGCCCATCTTCCCTTTTTTGCGGCGCTTTCGCGGCAGCCCCTGACCGGCAACCGGTGCACGGCGACAAATATGTTCGCGCGACGCTGGAGGCGATCGTGGCGGCTCCCGATCAGTTTCCGCGCGACGTCGATCCCCGTCTGGGCCTGTACCGCATGTTCCGGGCATCTGGTCTTTCGCCACCGTATGATGGGTTGGACAATGACGGTGTCGATGCCGACGGCAATGAAGGTCTGAAAAAGCTCGCGCTCGTCTTGCCCGGATGACCCCCGCTGTCGCGCGGGCACTGTTGCTGACCGCGATGATGGAGGCTTTACGCCCGAGGACGCGGCCTATCTGATCGATGTCGAGCCGAGCGAGGTTGAGAATCTCGTGTCGAAGGCGCTGGCCGAGATCGAGAAGCAGACCCGGGCGCGTGTCCTGATCATCGGAGGACGAGCCGATCATCGCAATGGATATCGAGACGATCGTGCGCGACACGGGCCATGAAGTGACCGGCGTCGCCGTGACCGTGACGAAGCCGTCGCGCTGGCGATGGAAGATCGGCCAGGTCTGGTCACCGCCGATATCCAACTGGCCGATGACAGCTCGGGCATCGATGCGGTCAGCGACATCACGGCCGAGTTCGAGGTGCCGGTGATCTTCATCACCGCCTTCCCGAGCGGCTGCTGACCGGCGAACGGCCCGGAGCCGACCTTCCTGATCACCAAGCCGCTTCCAGCGTTCGACGGTGAAGGCGGCGATCAGTCAGGCGCCATTCTTTGACCAGAGCACGGTTCCGGCGGGCCAACCGCGTCGGAAAAAAGAATTTCGGTTACGGACCCAAAACGGTTTGAGGCGTTAGGCTGACATGGTTGATCCCCAGAAACCCATCCATGTTAGCAAGGGGGAAGACGCTCGGGCAGGATCGACGCCGCATATGACGCGTTACATCCTGCCCTTATCGCTGGTGCTGGTGATCGTGATCTTTGCATTTCTGGTGTTGCGCTGAGCCAGAGAAGCCTCGAATATTTCTTGGACTTGGCTGGCCAATGCCATGCAGCCGTCTTACATTTTGAGTCGACCGCTGGAACGGTCGGCTACGACGATCGGATTTTCATGACGCAGCCACTGACGCGGGACGAAACAGAGGCCGACGCACCCGTCGAGCACGTCGCCCTGCCTGATTCTGAATTCAAGTCCGAGCTGGCGCGTGATCCCCATCTTCGCGCCTTTGGCCGGTCGCTGTCAGGCAGCCGCGATCTGGCCGACGATCTGGTGCAGGAAACGCTGCTCAAGGGCTTGGGCCGCACGCAAGCGTTTCGAAGCCGGCCACGAATATGCGCGCTGGTTCTTCATCATCCTGCGCAATCTCTATCTCTGTCGCAGATGCGGCGTGCGCGCTTCAAGGGCGAGTGGGACGATCTGGTGGCCGATCGCATCCCGGCGGCGCCCGCCAGCGGGATCGCCATGTCGAACTGGGGGATATGCAGCGCGCGCTGATGCATCTGCCGCAGCCACAGAGGAAAGCGTTGATTTCTCGTCGGCGCCGGCGGCTTTGCCCTATGAGGAAGCGGCGGAAATCTGCAACGTCGCGGTCGGCACGATTAAGAGCCGCGTCGCGCAGCGGCCGCGTGGCGTGGAAGCGATCCTGACCGACGGCTCACTGCCTTCGCGCCGGGAGCATGAGACCGACAGCAGCAAGACCGCGCTCGACAGCATCATGGGCGATGTCGATCAATTGAGCGGCAGGCGGTAAAACGCCGTTTCGAAATTCGCAGCCGTCTCGGCGCTGGCCGGGGCCGTCGTTTTGTCCTGGACTGTCTTCTGACCAAGCGCGGGCGCTGTTATGCTGGCGCATGATGCGTGTGGCGGACGATGATGTCGCATGACGGATGATCCATCAGCGGCTGGGAGGCCGTCGCCAGGACAATTTGCGGCGATCCGTTCCCTCCGTCGGATCGGACATTGTGCGGCGCTGGTCGTTCATTTGCCGGCCGGCGGAGCGATCCCGATATAGGGTGCGGGACAGGGGTGCCGATCGCCGGGACTCTTACGGAGCAGGGGTTCGAGCTCTACGGCATTGATGCCTCGCCGACGCTTCTCAAAGCCTTCCGCCGAAACATTCCCGATGCCCGGGCCGCGTGCGAACCGGTCGAGAGCAGCCGCTTTTTCGACAGGCGATTTGACGGCGTGGTGGCGATCGGGCTGCTATTCCTCTTGGCAGGGGATCGTCAGCGTATGGTGATCAGACGCGTCGGTCATGCGTTGCGAGCGGGCGGCCGATTTCTGTTTACAGCGCCGACCCAGCGGTGCGCGTGGACGGACAGTCTGACAGGGGCGATCATCCTTGTCGCTGGGAGAGGAGGAGTATGACCACCTTCTAATCGAGGCCGGTCTTCAAAGGGTTGGTGGTTATGAAGATGAGGGCGGCAATTACTATTATGATGCCGTAGCTCGGTAAGGCCCTTCATGCCTCATTTACGATTGGTTCGCCCATCCAGTCGCGATAGCAGCTTTACCCAAGCATCCGGCAGCCGCATCGGCTCCGAAAAAGCCGAGCGCAGCGTGCAGCCGATATCGTCGACACGCCGGGGCGCAGGGGACGATGCGGATATCGCTGGTCGGGGATCGCTGCTCATCATGTTGTTATAACTGATGAGGGCTTGACAAGTTTCTAATTTTCTGAAGCAGGAATATTAACCTTTCCTAAACCCTTTGTCGCCTGCGCAGGTGACCGTTAGGGACTAGGCGATGATCGCTACCCATTCCCCCGATTTGATCGACGCGGTCGCCCGCGCCCGCGCTCATTCCCCCTTTCTGGCGATGCTGCTGGATCGCGAACCGGATATTGAGGCGGCGGCCTTGGACGGGCGGCTGGCCGACCTGCCGATGTTCGATCCTGACTTGCCGACCAGGTGGCACTGCGGCGCGCGAGCGACGGGCGCTCGCGCTGACGGTGGCGCTGGGGATTTGTCGGGGCTGTATGACCTGACGGGGGTGACGCGGCGTTTGACCGATTTCGCCGATGCGGCGCTGGAGCGAACGATTCGGGCGGCCATTCTGGGCGTACGCCCGATGCCGAACCGGTGGGCTTCGCTGCGATCGCACTCGGCAAACAGGGCGATCGCGAACTCAATTATTCGTCGGATATCGACCCGATCCTGTTGTTCGATCCCCAGACTTTGCCCCGGCGTCCGCGCGAGGCCCGAAGAGGCGGCCGTGCGGATCGGCAAAGCAGGTGGTCGAGCTGCTCGAGCGCGTGATGGCGAAGGCTATGTGCTGCGCGTCGACCTGCAGCTACGCCCTTCGCCCGAGCGACGCCGATCGCCATCCCGGTCGAGGGGCGATCGCCTTATGAAAGCGGGCGCTGACACGAACAGGCGGCCTTTATCCGGGCGCGCGCGGCGGCAGGCGATCTGGCGCTGGGGCAGCGTTTCCTCGACGCGATCCGCCCCTTTGTCTGGCGGCGCGCGCTGGATTTCGGTGCGATGGGCGAGATCCGGGACTTGACGCGACGCATCCGCGATCACCATGCACAAAGGCCGGGCCCTCGGCCCCGGCTATGACTTGAAACGCGGGCGCGGCGGGATTCGTGAGATCGAGTTCTTCGCTGGAAATCCGCCAACTGATCCATGGCGGGCGCGACCCGCCCTTCGCGCGCCCGCGACCCGCGATGCTGGCGCGGCTGGCCGAGGCAGGGCGGATCGATGTCCAGAACGCGACGGCGCTTTCCGGCCTATGAGACGCTGCGCACCATCGAACACCGCGTGCAGATGATCGACGATCGCCAGACCCATCAACTGCCCAAGGGTGAGGGACTGG
The DNA here is from genome assembly GCA_903632075.3 of Acanthosepion pharaonis. Classification (NCBI taxonomy): domain Eukaryota; kingdom Metazoa; phylum Mollusca; class Cephalopoda; order Sepiida; family Sepiidae; genus Acanthosepion; species Acanthosepion pharaonis. The sequence continues at coordinate 190,864 of CAHIKZ030003156.1, read as the reverse complement.
ATCAGGTCGCGCAGCTTCATGGTCTGTCCGACGGCGCAAATCTCGTGGCGATGCTGGCGCCGGTAACGGAGCAGGGTCGGTCGGCTCTATGACGCGCTCGACGCCGATGAGCGTCACGCGCTTGCCGCATGACCCGGTGTTGCTGAACGAACGGCTCGCCGCGGCAGGGCTGCAGGATATCGAGGCTGCAGCGCGGCAGATCGCGGCGTGGCGCGGCGGCGATTATCCGGCACTGCGTAGCCCGGCAGCGCGCGAGGCGCTCGATGCGGTATTGCCGACCTGGTCGAGGCGCTGGGCGAGGCGCCCGATCCCCGACGCCGCGCTGCTGAAGCTCGATTCGCTGTTCGAGCGGATGACGAGCGCGATCAGCATCTTCCGCCTGCTGGAGGCGCGGCCCGCGCTGGCGCATCTGACGGTCGCGATCCTCAGCCATGCCGCGCCGCTCGCCGCCGAACTGGCGCGGCGCCCGGCCCTGCTCGACGGGTTGATCGATGCCTCGGCCTTCGAGCCTTTGCCGGCGGTCCGCTTCCTCGAACGGGCGATGCGTGGTGGGGAGGCGGGGCAGGATTATCAGGATCGCCTCGATCGCCATCCGCCGGGTGGTGGGTGAGCTCCGCTTCGCACTGGGAGCGCAGATCGTTGCCGGACGCGCCGATCCGCTGGAAGTGGCGGGCGGCTATGCGCAGGTGGCCGAGGCGGCGATCGGTGTGCTCGCACGCGCGACGGTCGAGAATTTATGCTCGCCCCATGGCGCGTGCCGGACAGCAAGCTGGTTATCTGGCGCTGGGCCGGATGGGCGGGGGCGCGCTGACCCACGCCTCCGACCTCGACCTCGTCTATCTGTTCACCGGTGATTTCGCCGCTGGTCCGATGGGCCCAAGCCGCTGGGCGCGACGCTCTATTATAATCGCCTCGCGCAGCAATGAGCGCAACCTTGTCGGTACCGACCCGAGCGGAACCGCTCTATCGGGCTGATACACGGTTGCGCCGTCAGGGGACGCAGGGGCCACTGGTCGTCTCGGTCGGGAGTTTCGCGCTATCAGCGCGAGGACACTGGACACTGGGCATATGGCGCTCACCCGCGCACGCCCGGTCTTCGGATCGGAGGCGGCGGGCCTCGGTGCCGCGATCATCACCGATGTGCTGAACGGCAATCAGCCGCCCGCGACATCGCCACCGAAGCAGGCGAAATGCGCGCCGAGATGGCGCGACACAAGCCGCCAGGGGCCGCTCGACGTCAAGCTGCTGCCAGGCAGGCTCGTCGATCTGGAATTCGCCGTGCACCGGGCGCAGTTGATTGGGCGCACCGGTTTCGACCCCGATCTCGGTCGGGCCATCGCGTTACTGGCGGAGCAGGGGCTGATGCCCGCCGCTATAGCCACGGCGCATGACGTGCTGACCCGCGCGCTGGTCGCCTTTCGTCTGCTGGTCCCCGACGAATGAGGGCCAGCGGCCGCGACCCTCCGCTGATCGCACGCGCCATGGGGCTGGCCGATTGGGACGCGGTGGTTGCCACGCTGGAGCGACGGCGGCAGGAGGTGTCCAGGAGTCTGGCAAGGAGGTTGAGCGATGGAACGGGGGGATGCGATCCCGCCGTGACGGTCACGACGCCCGAGGGCGGCGCGCTGGCGCTGGGGGGGAGTTGAAGGGGGCCATTGGTAGTCTATTTCTATCAGGACGACACCAGCGGCTGCGCGCGCGAAGCGCAGGACTTCACCGCACTGGCGGCGGATTTCCGTGCGGCGGGCGTGCGCGTCATCGGCATTTCAAGGATAGCCCGCCAAGCATCAGAAATTCGCGGCGAAATATGATCGACGGTCGAGCTCGCGAGCGACGAGGATGGTACGGCGTGCGGGGCGTTCGGCGTCTGGAGCGAAGCTCTATGGCAAGACCTATATGGGCATCGAGCGCGCGACCTTCCTGTTCGACGGTGAGGGCCGGCCAGCGACGAGCTGGCGCAAGGTGAAGGATGCCGGGCCATGCGCGGGCGGTGCTGGAGGCGGCGCGCGCGCTTTGACGACGATCGCCCAAGCCTGCGCCGATGTTCTGCGCGAAAGCGATCCGCTGGCGAAGGTCCGGCAGGCGAGGGCGGTCGCGCGTGCACGGCGGCAGGGTGGGTTGGCGCACGGTTCGACGCCGCGCCCGACGCGCCGGGGCGACCAGACCGCCCGGGTACTGCCGCCCAACCGTATGCCCAAAGCGCGCGCGCGGATCGGAAAAAGGCGGATCGCGCTGCTCCATGCGCTGGCGCATATCGAATTCGCGGCGATCGACGGCCTTCGATGCCGCCGGCCGGTTCAGGGGCGCAGTTTCCGGGTCCTATGTCGACGACTGGTTCGGTCGGCGCGGACGAGGCGATGCATTCGCCGTGCTCCATCGCCGGTTGCGCACGCTGGGCTCCGGGCTATGGCGAGCTGCCCGCCCATGCCGGGCTGTGGGAGGCGGCGGAGGTGACCGCGCATGACGCCATGGCGCGGCTGGCCGTGGTGCCGATGGTGCTGGAGCACGGGCTGGACGTAACGCCGGAGACGGTGGCCCCGCTTTCGCGCAGGGGTGACGAGGCGTCGGCCCGCATCCTCCACCGCATCTATACCGACGAGATTCGCCATGTATCGGATTCGGCGCCAAATGGTTCCAGCTATCTGGCGGCGGGGCAGGATGTCGACCCGCATCGCACTGGCGAATGCTGGTCCGGCGCCATTTTCGGGGGTCGTTAAGCCACCGTTCAACGACTCGGCGCGCGCGCGACAGCCGGTTTGACGCGAGACTTCTATGCGCCTCTTGCCGACATGGAACCGGAACAGGCACAAGCTGACCGTCTGTAACGCGGTGGGGCTGCGAAACAGCATTGGATGGACGAAGCCGGCAATCCCGCTGTGGGGTCGCTTGCAGCAAAGGTGTCGGGGGTTCGATGAAGCAGCTTGTGATTTCGGGTAAATCGATTGCCTCGCACGTCCGCACCCTTTGTCTCACTGCCGCGATCATCGGCCTGAGCGGGCAAGGGTGCCCTCGCTGCCTCGGTCCAGCGCCAGCGCCTGCGCCCAAGGCGCCGCATCACGGCCCGGCGGTCGGCGGTGAGTTCATCCCGGCCAATGGCACCGGGCTTCAGCCGATCTGCGCGCCGACCAGCAGTTTCGCACGCTGTTCCAAAGCTGGAAGAAGATGGATGGGGTGCAGAAGGGCGTGATCGCCATTCCCTCGGTCCAGCCGGTCGAGAAGCTTCAGTTCACCAGCAATTTCGGCATTCGCTCCGATCCGTTCCGCGGCACTGCGGCGATGCATGCCGGCGTCGATATTCCCGGCCCCGTCAGCACCCCATTTACGCCACCGCCGATGGTATCTCGATCATGCCGGTTGGCAGGTTGGCTATAACAGCAATTCGAGATCAACCATGGCAAGGGCATTGCGACCCGCTATGGCCACCTGTCAAGGTTCTGGTCGCAGACGGCGCGCGCGTAGCCTTGCAGCCAGTTGATCGCCGCTGATGGGCTCCACCGGCCGTTCGACCGGCTCGCACCTTCATTATGAAGTCCGTATGGACGCAGCCATGCCGTCAACCCGGTCCCGTTCGACCACCGGCGACTATCTGTGGCGTCGCAGGACCCACAGCATCCACCAGATTCCGGTGTCCACCGACGGTCCTGCCGCGCAGGACTGATCGTCCAGCGCGATGAACGACAGGCGTGGGATTGCCGCCGGAATACCGCGCTTATCGAGCCTCATAGCCACGAGCATTTCCGAAATCGCGCTGACCCCCCACGGCCGCTGCGGCCCGCGTCGCAGCGATCGCCGAGCGGCAAGAACAAGCCCGCTATCCTGCGTCTCTCGGTGGAGGGCGGTGGCTGTTCGGTTTCCGAGTATAAATTCGGATTGGCCGATGGGCCCGCCGATGACGATGCGATCGCCGAGACCGATGGCGTCCACCTGGTCGTTGACAGCATCAACTGGACTTGGTCCGGGGCGCGCAGGTCGATTATGTCGGTCACTGGGCGGCGCTGCGTTCCGCGTGACCAATCCCAACGCGGCCTCGGGTTGCGGTTGCGGCACCAGCTTCGCGGTCTGACGTGAAGATTACCGCCGCAACGTCAGCACAGGATCAAGGCCCGTCTGCCGCGCTTACTCGAATATCTCATGAGGCCGATGCCGATATCGTCTGCCTCCGGGGAATTGAAGGCAGTGACAGGACCTTCCCCCGTAGCCGATATCGAGGCGGCCGGTTACGCGCAGTCTGGCATGGCAGAAAGAGCTGGAACAGCGTCGCGGTGCTGGCGCGTGGGGCTCAACCGGTCGAGCAGCGGCGTGGGTTGGCCGGCGAGGATGAGGACGAGCATAGCCGCTATCTCGAATGCGAGGTGAACGGTCTGGTCGTGGCCTCGCTCTACCTTCCCAACGGCAATCCACAGCCGGGCGAAGTTCGATTACAAGCTGCGGTGGATGGAACGGCTGGCCGCGCCTTCGCAGGTGCTGGCGGAAGAAGTGCCGGCGGTGCTGGCGGGCGATTACAATGTAATCCCCAATGACGACGACACATTTTCCGTGCCCGCCATAGCCAGCCAGCGACGCTGATGCAGCCGGAGGTCGGCAGGCCTATCGCCGCTTGCTGACACAAGGGCTGGACGGACACCCCAGGCGCCCAAGGGTGGGGTGTGGACCTTCTGGGATTATCAGGCCGGGTCCACAGCGGCGCGATGCCGGGTTCCGGATTGATCATCTGCTACTCAACCCCGGGCGGCGGACCGGCTGGTCGATGCCGGCGTCGACAAAAAGCTATCGCGGCCGGGAGAAAAGGCCAGCGACCACGCCCCCGACACAGGTGCGGCTTCGCGACTGGTCAGATCCCCCCGGTAAGGATCGTTGCGGCAATGGACCTTGCGTTTTCCTTATACTCCACCCGGCGAAGGCCGGGTCCAGCGGTGCGAAATGGCTGGAGGGAGCTTGCCCGCAGCTAACTGGATCCGGCCTTCGCCGGAATGGATTTTGGTTGCAACGATCCTTGTTGAGAAGATGTGGCAGGTCAGGATTTAGGGGCGGCGCGTTTTCCTAATATTGGCGCGATAACCCAGATTTTTGGCGATGTAAGCCAAGTGGCAACATTAAAAAGCCATTGATTTTCAGCAGCTTAACTGTATGGCATGACTAATGCGTATAACTCACTTGCCGGACGCGGTCCGGCTCAAAAAGGAGTTACCACCATGCTGATTTCGCTGCTGATCGCCTCCACTCTGTCGATGACGCGCCGGACCCTACGGCTGGCCCAAGCCAGCTGCCCCACAACCCGGGCCAATCAACTCACCAAACTCCGCAGGTGTCATCGCGAGCCTGCCACCGACCACGCGGATCTGCGTCGTCGATCAGGTGACCGGCTCCAATATTCGGTCAGGTCTGCCACACCGCCGATGAGGTGGATCGCGCGCGACGGCGCCGTCCCGACTGGTAAATCAAGCGCCCGCTAAGCCCGGGACCGAGGAGACACGCCATGATGTTTCTTCGCCATGCTCGCCGCCATCAGCCAGCCGGTTGCCTTGCCGCGTGACGAGGCCACGCTCGCCGCGACGAACGGGTCGCGGCGGCTTCTGCACCGGCCAAACCAAGCCGGTCCGCTGTTGCTTCAACGATGTCGGGAGGACCGCATCACCGGGGCAAAGGTCTGCCGCACGCGCGCCCAGTGGCTGTGGCGCAATATCCCGACCCGCTCGACTATATCAATCAGAAGAAGAAGTGAGGCCGACGGGCCGGGGCCGCGCCATGGCGGCCCGGCCGTGCGAGGATGATCAGGTCAGATCACGCATAGACGTTGTGAGTCTTGTTGGCGGCTGTTGATCGTCTCGGCGATCGAGCGCATCCCCTGATTATCGTCGAGGATCCAGCCGATCTCGCGCCGCGCGACTATCGCCATGTTGGTGATCGAGGCGCGGCGGATATATTCGATCATCGCGAAGGCCAACTGGCTGGCCATACGCGACGACTGCAATTCCTTTACCACGCCCATCAGCGGCACGCGCATCGTCCGCACCTTGGGCGCGCGCAGCCATAGCAGCAGCCACCCAGCCAAAAGGGGAGCAGGCTGCCCTTCAAAGGCTTCATCGCCTCGTTCAGGTCAGGGAGGGTGATCATGAAGGCGACGGGCTTGCCATCCAGTTCGGCGATGCGGATCAGGTCGTTGAACACGATCGGCTTTCAGCTTGACGCCGACGTCTTTGATTTCCGGTGGGGGTCAGCGGGATGAAGCCCCCATTATCGGACCATACATCGTTGAATGCTCAGGATGATCGCGGCCTCTTCTCGGGCGGCGCATTTTCCACCTCGCGCACGCGATCGTTCGTTCTTCTCGCCCGACGATGATGCGCTGAACGATCGGCGGGAATTCACAGGTGATGTCGAGCTCTGGGTGAAGAGCTGCTTGTCTCGTCCGTACTGTAACAGCTCGATCCAACCCTGATATTCGGGGCGGAGCGGCCCATCATGATCGTCGGGTCCCTGATCAAAACCCCCGGACCAGCAGGCCCAGTTTCTCCCAGATCGATTGCGAGACCGGGCGAAACGGCGCGGGTCATCCCCTGTTCGCGTAGCCAGCCCTCCGCCTTAGCGGTAACGCGGAACACATCCTCGCTCGGCATCCGCATCGGGCCCCAGAAACCGGTGCCGGGCCCGAAACCCTTGGAAGCGTCCATCTCCAGCGCCAGCGTGTCGAGATGCGCGGAGATACCTTCCGACCACCTTGCCATTTTCTTCGGCGAGAAAAGCTGCGCCTTGGCATGGCTGTACCAGCCATTCTTCTCCGGCGTGATCAGCCCCAGCGCCTCGCCCTTAGCGGCGGCACCCAATGGGGATCGTCCGCATAGAGGCCGAAGGAAAGTCGACAAAGGTCTTACGGTCGCGCTTGGTGGCGACGGGGCGGATGGAAATAGCCGCGGCTCGATCGGGTCCGGACAGGAATATCGGGCCATGTCCCTAAACCGGCTTGGTCGATCATGGCAGTGGAGGATTCCGTCATCCCCGGCGGAATGCCACCGTGTCGCCACTATGTAGGGCAAAGGATGGCCTTATGGGATCGACGCTTTTTCCGAACCAGCGTCCGCCGGCGCCGCGGCCCTCGTGACGCGTGTCCCCGATCGCGGACGACAAGGCGATGCTGCGTGCCGCCGCCGAGAGATGACCCGCGACCTGATCGCGCCGCGTCACGCGCCTCTATTGGGCGGATATATGGTGAGCAGGCGCTGGTCGGTTATGCCGCGCTGGCCGTCGCGGTCACGGCGATCGACCGGCGTGATCGTCGCGGCCTCGGTCGTGGTGCTGGCGCTCTACCGCGCGCTGCTGTTCATTCGCATGAAGTCAGCCATATGAAGCATTCAGCGCTGCCGGGCTTTCGCACCGGCTGGAACGCGTTGGTCGGCGTGCCGTTGTTGACGCCGGCCTTTCATGTATGAGGGCGTGCACAATCTGCACCATGCCAAGACGCGCTATGGCACGGTCGATGACCCCTGAATATCTGCCGCTGGCCCTGATGAGGCCTTTGACGCTGCCGGTCTTCATCACGGTGTCGGCGCGGCGCCGCTCGGGCTGCTGATCCGCTTTGCGATCCTGTCGCCCTTGTCCCCGATCGCGCGGGTCTGCGCAAGATCGTCGTCGAGCGCTGCCGGCGCTGGCGATCAACCCGCAGTTCCGCCGCCGCATGCCCGAGGGCGAGGCGCTCATCTTCAACCGCACCGATGCGGGCTGCCTCGTCTGGGCGTTGGCGCTGGTGGTGATGGTCGTCGCCACCAGGGGTGATTCTGGTTCGCGGCTTTTGATCGGTTTCGCCATCGGTTCGGCCATCGCGGTGCTGAACGAGTCCGCACGCTGGTCGCGCATCTGTGGAGAATGACGGCGAGGCGATGACGGTGACCGCGCAGTATCTGGACTCGGTCAATGTGCCGCCGCCGGCGCTGCTGCCGGGCCTGTGGGCGCCGGTCGGCCTGCGCTATCACGCGCGCACCATCCCTGCCCGCCGCCTTATCATGCGCTGGGCTAGCGCACCCGCCGGATCCAGCGCCGCCGTGACGCTGAGTCGCCCTATCACAAAGGCGAGCTACAAGGGGCTGCCGGGCCTAGTCGCCAAGATCGGCCTCAGCACGATCCGCCGGGGAAAGTGACCACTGCGGGGTGAGGGGCAGAAACCGATCCCTCACCTCCGTTCAGCCTGAGCAAAGTCAGAAGGCCGCGGGACAACCCGCCAAGCCGCAAACTCCACAACGTGCACTTCGACCCCGCTCCAGTGCGAACGGGTGTTGGGATTTAGGACAGATGAAGCGGGGCCTCGACGGCCCGGCCTCACTCCTCGGTCCGGAACAGCACCGCTTCGCCGATCAGGAAGAACAGCAGGATCGGTGCCCGTGCCGCGAGAAACGGCGGATAGGCCCCGAGATCGCCCATGCCATCGAGAAATTGTCCGCCACGAAAAAGGCGAAGCCCAGCGCCATGCCGATCACGGCGCGGACAGACAGCTGCCCGATCGGGCGATACCGAATGCGGCCACGGCCCCCAGCAGCAGCATCAATATCGCCGACATGGGCGCGGACAATTTAAAGCCAGAGCGATCCCTCCAGCGTTTTGGTCAACCCCCCCCGCCTCGCGCAGGTCGTCGATCGCGTTGACAGCCCCTTGAAGGGACAGGCCATCGGCATTGACGCTGGCCAGCGTTAAGCTGTTCCGGGCGTCACGCCGCGCCCGATGATCATGGAGGGGATGGAGTGTGAGCTACCCGAGGCGACCTCGAACCGGGTCGCCGGGCCGATCTGCCAGCCATCGCCCATGCGCCGGCCCCGCGGCGCGCGGACGATCGCCTGCAGGCTGCCGCCGCCTTGCGATCATAAAGGTCACGCCGCCGAGCTGGTGTTGGCACCGCGCCCTGGACCAGATCGACCGAGATCAGATCGTCACCGTCACGCACCCAGACATTGGAACGGTCGCCGCTGTCGATCGATGGGGCCGTAATCCACTTTCTGCCACGCGCTCAGTGTCGCCGTCGCGCGCGGCACGATCCGGTCGTTGAAGGCGAAGCTCAGCACCGCGACGCCTGCGCTCGCCACCAACAACGGCGCCAGCACCAGATGCGCCAGAGCCCGGCGGCCTTCAGCGCGATGACCTCCGAATTCTGGTTCATCGTGAAGAAGGTCAGGATGCCGAGTAGCACCGAGAAGGGCAGGATGAAGGCGATGATCTGCGGCGCACGCAACGAGACATAGCGCCACACCTGTTGCCTCGCCATTGCCGGGCGTCACGGGATGGCCCCGGATTCACTGAGAATGTCCAGCGCACGGGCACGATGACCAGCGCGAACAGGATCGCGAAGGTGCGGAGCAGGAACATCTGGCCATGTAGATGGCGATGGTCCGCGACGGGAAAATGCTCGACAGGCTCATGCGGAATAGGCGCCTTCTTGCGGGGCGGCCGGGCAGCCAGCGGCCGATCAGCTTGCACTGGCTCCAAGCCGCGCTCCAGCACGCCGATCGGCTGGCCACCCCGGCACATAGGCGGTGACATAATACCTCCAGCCGACCAGCCCGGCGAAGAATAAACGCACCCATAGCGCGATCAAAGGGGATCGGCCCAGCCGGCGCCCCGATATCAGCGGCATATTGGTTCACCTTATGATAGGTGACGGGCATCGATCGACAGGAACACGCCCAGTGCCGGGTCGATCCTTGGCGTATGCTCTTACCATACCGCGAGCAACAGCAAAAGACATCGTCCACCACCTCGACCGCGGAGTAATTTCGGCTCGACTGCCGGCCCGCGCCTCGGCACTGGGCGCCTCGTGGTAACTTGCCAACTCGGGCAAAGTGAACTCCAGTCGCAGCCGCCGCCGCTGGCGGAAGTATCGAACAGGCAGATCGATCGGCGGTCGTGGCTGGAGAAAATCAGCACGCGCAGCGCTAGGGGCTCAGGCGATTGTGGATGAAATTGCCGTTGGTCAGGCGGAAGATGATGACGTTGGGATCGTCGGTCGCGAGAGCAGCCACGCTCGGCAATCACACCGATCAGTCGCCCTTGGACGTGTTTGGCATGGACGAAGATGCCCGACGGGTCCCGCGCCCGCTGTCAACTTTCCTCGATGCGCAGCGTCATCCAGTTAACCCAGATGGGTGAACTCGCCAACCTTGATCTGAGGGCGCCCAGCGCGCCCGTGCGCAACTCGTGTGCAGCCTTCGTAATAATAACGTGCGATCGGCTGGACATAGCCGACGATCGCCGTTCAGCGCGGCGAGCACGATCGCATACGCATATAGGGCACGCAGCAGCCAGGTATAGCTCATGCCGACGCCGCGCATCGTCCAGTTCGGATGAGGCAAGCCGGCGGAAGGCGAGCAGAATGCCCAGCATCAGCCCGATCGGAATGCCCAGTCCCAGATATTCGGGCAACAGGTTGGCGAGCATCCGCCGCACCACTGATCAGTCCGCCCTCGGTCGCGACGAATTCGAACAGACGGCGGATGCGGTCGAGCACCAGCAGCATGGCAGCGATGATCAGCGTCGCGAACAGCGGCAACGCGATCAGCCGGGCCATGTAGCGATCGATGATTTCATGCCGGGGACATCACTCGCGCGATAAAACGGCCATGGCTATACGAGGCGGGGCAGGGCGCGTCACCCCGTTTGTGAGGCTTTCCCGTGGGCTTCGACGGGCGCGCGCGCCGAAGTCGAAAGGCCTCATAAACTTCACTTCAAGCTGCCGCGCAGACCGGCCCCTCCGCGCGTTTCAACGCGCCCGCCGCGCGTTCCAGCCCCATCAACGTGAAGGGGCTTGCGCAGCACCTCATGCCCTCGAACCCTGTCGCCCGGGCGTCGCCGGCAAAACCGGTTACGAACAGCACCGCGACATCCGGATAGCGGGGGACGCAGGCTGGCGATGATTCGGGGCCGGTCTGATGCGGCATCAGCACGTCGGACACGATCAAGCGAATGCCCGGATGGCGGGCAAAGCAGTCCTTCGGCCTCCCCGGATCGTTGCATGGCACCGGATCATGTCCCAGTTCCCGCGCGCGGCCAAGGTCGCCGCCAGCACGCGTGGATCATCTTCGACCAGCAGGACGCGCAGTGCATCCGCTTCCTCGGGCGTCGCTTCCGGGGCCGCCGCCTCGATGGGGGGGCAGGGTAGCCAAGGCGACATGGCGCGGGAAACAGAGGTTCACCGTCGCCCGGCCCCGGCGCGGTGCGGATGGCAACGTCGCCACCCAGCTACCCGACCAGTCCGAAAAATCTGGCTGAGCCCCGTGCCGGTCCCCTGCCGGCCGGCTTGGTGGTGAAAAAGGGTTCGAACACCCGTTCGGCGACCTCCGGGTGTCATGCCCGCGCCGGTGTCGGTGACCGAGATCACGACATAGTCGCCGGGGACCGCGCGCGCAGTTCGTCCTGTGCGACGCGCGTCTCGGCGGTGCGGATGGTCAGCTCACCACGCCCGTCCATCGCGTCGCGCGCGCGTTGACCGCCGGGTTCAGGATGGCGTTTTCCATCTGGGTGCGATCGCCGAAGATCGCCCAGTCGCCTGGTCTTGTCTCGACCGTCACCTTTCACTCCATCGCCCAGCGTCCGGTCAAACAGATCGCATTCCCGCGACCAGTTGGCGGGGATGCAGGGCTTCGGGGTCAGCGCGCCTCTTCGCGGCTGAACATCAGCAGCCGGCGGGTCAGTGCCTGAGGCGCGGTACGCCTCGGTCGCGCTGTCGAGGTGGCGATGCGTATCCTCGATCGCGATACGCCCGCCCTTGCGAGCTCCAATCCGCCCAGCACCACCGCCAGCATATTGTTGAAATTGGCGGGCGATGCCGCTCGGGTGAGCTGGCCCGAGCGCATCCATCTTCTGCACCGCGCAGCTTTGGCTTCCTGTACCTTCAGTTCCTCAGTCGCGGCCTCGACCGCGTTGGCCAGTTCCTCGCACGGGCGCGTTCGGCATGGGGCCTCGGCACGGCTTCAGCGTTCGCCCTCCGCGCGGATGATCATCCACGCCGGAAGACCCGCCCAGCGCCAGCCGACACCGAACAGCGCGAGCCCCCGGCCAGCTTGTTCGAATGCTCCACCGTCTCGCGCGCATCGCTGCTGCGCTGTTCAAGGAGCGTGCGTTCGCCGTCGATCAACCCGTTGAGCGTGCGGTTGATTTGAAGGAGCGCGCATCCGCCTGTCGCGCCGCATAATAGAAGCGCATAGGCCTGTCGATCGCGGTGATAGGTGGTCGACAGGGCGATGTTGGAAAGGATTCGCCGCCGCGGTGCGTCATAGGCGGTGCGCAGCCGATTGACCAAGGCCTGTTGGCGCGGGTCCCGATCAACTGGTCCAGCCGCCGAGTTGCGCGCCCGCCAGCAACCATTCCCTCCGAATAGAGTTGGCCCAGCTTGCGGTCGCCTGAGATGACATAGCGGCCCAGCGAGGCTTCCGACCGGGCGATGGTGCCCGACAGCATCCGCGCCAGGATCATCACGTCACCAGCTGCGGCTCTGCAGTTCCAGCGCGCGGTCGCGCTCGCGATTGGCATGGCCAGGCGTGACGATGAGCACCAGCGTCGCCGCGCCGGCCACCGCCATCGCGATCATCAGTGCGAAGGTCCGCCAACGGCCGACCCTTGCTGGTCTTCCTGCTCGCACGCCCGCGACGCTATCGCAGAGATCGGATAATGCAAAGCCGCAGTGCTGGCTCAGCCGATGACGCCGACCGCGCGGCCCGCGGCTGGAACATACCGCACGGTCTGGATCTGCGCCGGCGTGTGCTCGACTTTGAATAGACAGCGCAGCGAGGAAGGTGCCGGCAGGGTCGCGGGCAGGCGCGCCATGTTGACGTAGAGCCCGCCGTCGACGCGCGCCTGCCCACCATCGCGGCCTGTTCTGATCCTCCCAGCATGACCCGCGACAATCGCGCGCTGTCGCAGGTCTCGGTGCCGAGCCTGAAGCCGCGCTTCAGCCCGCCATGCAACGCGCGGGCATTCGACCACAGCCGCTCACGCTTTTCATGCGCGGTCATCAGCTTGCGGATCGACGTCGTCGCGATCGCTACCACCGAGGGCGGCAGCGAAGGCGGTGGTCGCCGCGGACGGCAGGCGGGCGGACCGCCTCGAACTTCCGGATGATTGGACACGAGCAAGCCGCCGACTGTACCGACCGATTTGAAGGTGCCGACGACGAAATCGATCTGGCCTTCAACCTTGCGCCTCATGCACGCCGCGCCCGTTGGGGCCGAAAAGCCCATCGAATGCCTTCGTCGACCAAGACCATTGCGCCATGCTTCTTGGCGTACGACCATCTCCTTCCAGCGGGCGATGTCGCCCGAAGCATCCGATAGACGCCCTCAACGCTGACCAGCTTGGCGAGTTCCGCTTGGGCGGACGGCCCGCCGCTGTCGAGATCCTCGACCGAATTGTGAAAGAGCGGACGATCTCGGCATTGCGCCCTGCTGGCAGCCGTCATGGAGTCGACGCATGGCTGTCGGCGTCGAGGATGACATACTCACGCTCCCGCCGCCAGCGCGTTGAGATGATGCCGAGATTGGCCCGCATGTAACCGGTCCCGAGCAGTCGCGCCGGTCATTGCCGTAGAAATCGCGCAGCCTGTTCGACTTCCATATGGTCGTGGAAGGTGCCGTTGAGCATCCGGCTGCCATGGTGCCCGACGAACTTCTCAACGCTTCCCTTGCCCGCTGCGATCCGCGTCGGATCGAAGGTCATACCCCATATAGTTGTACGTGCCGAGCAGGATCGTGTCGCCTGCGGATCACGGTATAAGTCGGCGACTTCACCTGTTTATTCCATCACGATCGCGAGGATCGAGTAGCGCCAGGTCGAGCAGCTTCCTGCCCATCGGCGATCAGGCCGTCGAACCCGGAGAGCAGGTCGCGTTCGGCGCGATGGGGCGCGTCCGGCGGGGAGGCGTGGGGCTGAGCGGCGGCTTCCGGTCGTAATATCGGTGTCCGTGTAAGGGCGATCAGGCTTGCTTGAGCTTTTCGACCGCGTCTTGACCAGCTGGCCACATTCTCCGATCTCGCCTGCATGTTCATCGTGATGATGATGTCGAACTCGTCTCGATCGCGGCATTAACGAAATCCATCACGGTCAAGCTATCCCTCCAGATCATACAGAGGTCGTCGCCTCCAGTCAGTTCCACGCCCTTTTTTGTTGAAGGGCGCGATCTGAGCCGCGACGATGTCGAAATAAAGCAGCGGTCGCTCGCGATGATCCTTTCGGGGGGCCAGTGGCACCCGTGCGGCAGCTTTTTCGACCGCGCGTGATGGCGCGCTGCTACCGCAAGCCATTAACACGATACCACCGTGCCGTCCGCCAGCCCTTGGACAGGGCGATTGCCGGCTCCCATAAGCGCGGGGTCAGGGCGTTTGGCAGGGTCGGCGGTCCAGTCGGGTGGCAGAGATAACCGACCCGGTCAGGGGAGTCAGCTTAGCACCGTTGCCACGCAATGCCCGTCGATCTTCGCACCGGTTGCAACAGACCCTTGGGCAGGTGGAGCGTCATCGCCGCTGTCCGACCGCTGCGCCGATGGCGTTGGCGGAAGTTCGGCATGGGTCAGCGCCGTCATCCACCTCAGTACGGCACGCGGGCCGTCAGTCGTCCTCAGCGTGGTCAGCAGCCGCGCGAAATCCTCGACCGCGACCAGCGACACCTTGCACGGTGGCGCATCAATTGCAATTCTCATTTTGGCGGCGCGGAACATGTCGCGCATCTCCATGTCGCCGGGGCCATAGATGCCGCTCGGCCGGACGATGGTCGATCGAGCCCGCTGTCGTCACGATGGCCTCGGCCTGCCGCTTGGACCAATAGCCATGGAGTGGAAGCCTTGCGGGCTCGCGGGCCGACAACGGTTATGGACAAGCGCGTGCCGCCGCCTTCGCCGCCTCGACGATGCTTTGCGGGTGCCGTCGATGTGCCGCGACGAAGCCCGCGCGGTCGGGCGCGTTCCCCACCCGCGATATACGCACCGCGTCGGCCCCCTCGACCAGCGTCGCGGGCTGTCAGGTTTATCGTAAGGCGCGCCCGCGATCGGGTGATCCCCGGCGCGCGACGGCTGGAAACCAGCGGTCAGCGCGCGCAAGCTCAGGCCGAACCGGCGGAACGGTCCACCACCGCGCGACTGGGCAAAGCCGGTCGCCCCCCATCACCGCGACAGTCATAGTAAAGATGATTGCAGTGGATGAAGCGCAAGCGGGGGGAACGCCCGGGGTTGCCGCCTGCTCATCCCGACGCGTGCCGATCGCGCGCGTCAACTGGTCGATCGCCGCCGCTGAAAGGGCCGCGTGCGACAATTTGTTGGGGCCCTCGACGGTGACGAGGTCACCCGCGCGCGAAATGGCCGTGGACGGCGATCGCCCCGGCAGCGAGGCTACCGCCTCGGTCGAATGTTGGCCGCGCCCATCGGCTTCGGATCGCCCACGTGCGAGTCAAAGCCACCTGCGCAAGCCAAGCCGCGCGGGTAGGCGCGCTCTTCTCGGCGACGAATGGTGTGGCGTGCAGGTATCGACAACAGTTCTGATCCGGCCCGACGCGATGGCGAGATGCGCGCCCGCGCTCCTGCGATACGGGCGGCGGCGATCTGGACACCATACCGCCCAGACCCGCCTGCCTGAAGCCAAGCCGCCATCAGCCCATGCCGGTGACCGCCTCGGTCCGCTCGACCCGTTCGATATGGCGCGCTTGCGGGTTGGTATGGGGTTGGGTCGTAGAGCCCATCCACGTCGGAGAGCAGCAACACCCCGTTCGCGCCGCGGCTTTGCCCCACCCGCGCGGCGAGGCGGTCATTGTCGCCGAAGCGGATTTCTTCCGGTGGCGACGCTGTCATTCTCGTTGATGACCGGCACCACGCCCAATCCCAAAGCAACCGGCCCAGTCGCGGCGGCATTGAGGTAACGCCGCCGATCCTCCAGATCGTCGAGCGTCGTCACCAGCATCTGCGCGGCGGTCAGTCTCTCGGCATGGAGCAATTCGGCCCAGTGCTCGCTGAGCGCGATCTGCCCCGTCGCGGCGGCGGCGCGTCCTCCAGGCTGGCGCAGCCGCCGGGGAGCCCCAGCCGCCGCGCGCCCAGCGCGATCGCGCCCGAGGAGACGATGGCGATCTACTGCCCCTGCCGCACCCGCATGGCGATGTCGGCGACAAGGCCGGTCAGCCAGTCGCGCCGGACTTCGCCCTCAGGCGTGACGAGGAGCGCGGAGCCGACCTGACGATCAGCCGCTGGCAGGTGGCAGAAGATCATGCTGCGATCAGGCAGCGACCATGTGATCTCGTCCTCGCCTCTCGTCATTCTCCGGGACAGCATCCGGCCAGGCCCGATCGCCTCGAGCGGCTTGTCCGAGCACCAGTCGACGCCGGTGCCCGCCGCACCCGTGGCGGGATCCGTCAGCACCGCTCGCCTCGGCCAGTTCGGCCGACAGCGCCTCGATCAGCTCGTCGTCGAGCGTGTCGATCTTGTTGAGCGCGATGATGTGCGGCTTGTCGATCAGGCCAGCACCATAAGCCTCAGCTCGTCGCGCACGATGCGATAAGCTTTCAGGCGACATCGGATCGTTGGCATCGACGGTGGGGGAGCACGCGGCACCGCTCGATATGGCCCGGGAACCGGTCGCCGATCCAGCCCCGTCCGCCGCCCCTCGATCAGGCCGGGAATGTCGGCGACCACGAACTCGCGATTGTGATGGCGCACCACGCCCAACTGCAGCCGGGTGGTGGTAGAAGGCGCGACGCCGACCTTGGCCTGCGCGTTCGTGACCGCGTTGATGAAGGTCGACTTGCGGCATTGGGCAGGCCGACAAAGGCCTGCATCAATGGCGGTTTCAGGCGCAGCTGACCCGGACCTCTTCGCTGGGCCAGCCGGTGCCACCGTGCTGACGCGGTGCGCAGTTGGTCGAGGTCTTGTAGCTGGCATTGCCGCCCGCCGTCACCGCCGCGCAGGAACCCGCGCTGGCCGACCTTGCGTGAAGTCGAGCAGCACCTCTTCGCCCATCTCGGACAGGTTGCGTGCCACCGGCACCTTGATGACCAGATCGTCGCGCGCCCCGCCGCCCGTGCGGTTGGAGCCCGACCCGCCGCGGCGCGCAGCTCGGAAATGCTGGGTGTAGCGGAAGTCGTCAGCGTGTTCAGGCCGGCGACCGCCTCGAAGATGATGTCGCCGCCCTTGCCGCCATTGCCGCCATCGGGGCCGCCATATTCGATATGCTTCTCGCGCCGGAAACGGCGCCGGGGGCCGCCCGCGCCGGGGCGGACGAATCTTGCTGGTCAGGAAATGCATGGCCGCCCTTACCGCGCAAAGGGCGCGAAGGCCAGCCGGCCTTTCCTCCTGCCGGATCAGGCGGCGAGCGACGCCGCGCCGCATCGCGCGCCATCGACCGTCAGATCAGCCTGCCCGATATGCATTCCCCATCAGGTCGGATATCGTGCTCATCAGCATGTCGAGCGTCGGTGCCACAAGGGCATCAGCGCGCCCCGACCTGAGGCAGTCAGCGGGATCAACGCCGCGACCACCCGCTTCGCACAGGTCCATTCGGTGAAGCAATGAACTGGCATAGCCTTGCTGCCGCCAATTGGCGGTGATGGTCTTGGTTGTGCCGTTCCGGATTTCCGCCGCGCTGAAGGCGACCGTTGCCGGGCCGCATCGGTCGAAAGGTTGATTTACGTCCAGCCGGTGACCTTGGCAGGCCAAACCTGCCTTGCAGCGTGGCCGGACCCATGATCAGCGATTGCCGCATGTCCTCAAGCGCTTCTGTCGATCTGCGCGATAACGATGCTGCCGGGGAGGGGATGGACTCGATCGTCACCGATGGCGTCGTCCCAACTCATGCTGCTTCGGCGTGCCCCGGGCGGAAGCGGCCTCCATATAAATCCGGCAGCTCAATGTTCGCCATCCGGGGCACGCCGATTTGAACATCGACCAGCATCCGCATCTGTGACATCTGAACCGTCGCCGATCCGTTTGGGTCTCCCGCCAGCGGGGCGTCTTTGCTGACCGATCGCCGATCACCGCTGATCTTGGTCGAGGTCGAACTGGAAAGCGTTCGCCCAGTCCATATAAATTAGCGTTGGCCATTAAATCACCGGAGACCTCGCGCAGCATCTGGTGAACGCCGACGTTGACCACCTCGCGAGACTGCGCCTTGGACATTTTCCAGCGGTCCCAGATCTATCAGCCGGTTGAGTGGCACCTTCGAATTCAGGGCGTGTGAGGCTGCGACCCGGAGCGCGGCAGCGGCGCCAGATGGGTGGTGGTATCCGCCATCGCGTTCAGCAATACGGGAAGCCTGATGTCTGCCGCCAATATGGTATCGAAGCTCGCTCCCGTCAGGCCGATGCGCGTGCCGAGCAACGGGATCATCTGCAACAGTTCTACCTCGGCACTGGCAAGGCCTGATAATCAAACAGGGACAGCGACAAATTGGTGCCGGCCAAGGCGTTGAGAACGCGCACGGCAGGCCTCCACCGGCCTGGGCTGCCCGCTGCCCACCGAAAAAGGCGACGCGATAATCCATCCGCTGAGCGACCGCGCTGGCCGACACTTGCTGCGTGGCTTTCCCGGTCAGGATACGGCCGAAAGATCAGCGGCACGGGGCGCCGCAGGACCACGCGCATCGCGCCGCCGTCCGTGCCCGGAATGAAGCGAGCTTCGGGCAAGATGTCGGGTTCGCGTCGCAGCGGCCAGAATCATGTCGCTCGATGCATCAACGACGCCATTGGCGTCAACGCACCTGCCCGATGGCACGGGATGACGTTCGGGGGCTCGATGCCGCTAGCGCCAAAGGCGGCCTCGTCGGCGGTTCCTGCAGCTTGCGCTGAGAAAGGTCAACATTCAATATCGATGCCCGAGGCCGCGCCGCCGTAATCATCACACCCGGACAGGGCGATCAATATGCCGACGCGCTGCCCGTCAGTTTGGTCAAAATCTGCGGATCATGACAGGCCCCAAGCATCGCTGCCGCTCGCGCTGGGCGTCGACGTAAAGCGGGGACGAAAGGCAGATTGAGCAACGGATCGCTCGATGCGTCATAGCGGACCGACACGGTGAGGATGTTGTCGCTCAGTGGTATCGATCTGGCCGCGGTTGGCGTGAAGGACGCCAGTCAGATCAAAGCATTTGGCAGGCTGTGGTGATCGCGATCCTCCGGCGTTCAGCGGCATCGATGCCCGCCAGCGCCGCCCCGTGCGGCGCTGTTCGCCGATTGCTGGACGAGATGCGCGGTCATGAGATAGTCGCCGAAACTCACGATACCCAACAAGACCGACAGCAGCACCGGCGCGACCAGCGCCGTCTCGACCGCCGCCACGCCACACACCGGTCGGGCACGGAATATCTTTCCCAACACAACGATCTCATGGAATGCGCGTCGCTATGCTGCGTTTTCGCTCTCCGAGAATTCGTTCATCGCTTTTCCCAATGGCGGTAAAACCGCCTCCCACGGGCAATCAGACAGCAGTTTGTTAACAAATGTTTATAGCTTGAAGCAGCGGTCGGCGTAACGGTGCCAATTCAGCTTTTTTAATAGTAAAAATTATCTCAGAGCGTAGCGATGGCTAAAGCGGAATTGGGTCGCGCATTGCCGTATACGACAGGGCGGCGTGAAGACGGGCGTCGGATCACGCCCCGAGTCGCGACGCGTTTTGTTCGTCACGATCTGGCAAAGTCTCGATCGATAGAACGGTGCGCCGAACCCGCGAGACGCGCCGATCTTCGGGGCGGAATGCGGTGAATGCCCGCCCCGAGGCCTGCATGGATCATGCTGCCAGCGCATCGACCCCGCTTCGATGGTCTTCCAGATCGATCGCATAATGGATGCTGGGCGCGCTGCCGCCGCGTCCGATCGAGGCCCCGGCCATCCGCTCGCCCGTCGGGCGGAAACCCTAGCTTGGTCAGCACACGACCCGAGGCAGGATTGTCGGCGAAATGCCATGCACCCAGCCGCCAGATCGGCAGGGCGTGGCGCGCCATGGCGACGACCGCGCGCCCGGCCTCGGTGGCATAGCCCGCCCGGGCCGAGGGGTCAGCCAATAGCCGAGCTCACGGCCCGTATCGCCCGCGATGATCGCGATGCCGCCGATCAATTCGGGCGCGCCACCACGATCGAGCGCGGTGATCGCGAAACGCGGTTCGTCGCGCCGCACGGCTGTGCCAGCCAATTCTGGCATCGTCGGGGTATAGGGGTGGGGACCCGTGCCGCCATGCGGGCGATCGACTCATGGCCGATGGCCCGGGCTGTGGCGGTGGCATCTTCCGGCGTGCTGGCCGCAACAACAATCTTTCGGTCGCGCGAACATCACTCGACAACTCCTCGTCGCGTCAGGCCTGCCCCTGCCACGTCTGGATGACGGGACGGCGACATGGCCCGAGGGCGGTGGAGGAGCACGAAAAAAGGGGAGCCGGGTGACCCGTCTCCCTTTTTGCTGGTTCCCTGCGCGAACCCGGTCATCTGCGTGGCAACCCGGCGCGGTTGCCCGATTATTCGGCCGCTGCGGCCAGTTCGACCGAACAGAATTTACGGCCAAGCTTGCCCTCGTGGAACGAGACGCGACCATCGACGAGCGCAAACAGGGTATGGTCCTTGCCCATGCCCACGTTGCGACCCGGATAGAACTTGGTCCCGCGCTGACGCACGAGGATGTTGCCGGCCACGGCTTCGGCCGCCGAACTTCTTCACACCAAGGCGACGGCCGGCCAGAATCGACCGTTGCGCGACGAACCGCCTGCTTTCTGTATGTACCGTTGCGGGCTTCCTCACGGATTTCGTTGGGTGGCGCGGCTGAGGTTCGGCGCCGACCGACACGATCTTCGGTCGTGTGCTGCTGACGGTGGCCGTTGCGACGGCGATAGTTATGACGGCGACGCTGCTTGAAGACGATGACTATCGGCCTTCGCCTGAGCTGCCATTTCCGCGGCGACCGTGATGCCGTCGACGGCCTTCAGCTCAGCCTTCGCCCGCCAGCAGAACGTCACCCAGCGTCACCGACGCCCAGCCTCGCCCTCGATCTTCTCGACGACGATCTTATCTCCGGCGGCGACGCGATACTGCTTGCCGCCCGTGCGCGACTACGGGCATGGCTGTTATCACTTCCCGTGCATGGCTCCCGCTCAGGGAAGACCCGTCAGGAAAAAGAAAGGTCAGCTGACAAAGGTCGGTGGATTGTCAACCAAGGATTGCATGGCGGGACGGAAATGCGGCCTGTCGAACCATCAATGCCGATGTTCGCGCCGCAACAGGTGACCGTCATCCCTCATAGCCCGTAAAGAGCCCGGCCAGCGCAGGATGGTCGACCGGCTCATCGCTGTCGTCGGGCAGCAGATTTTGCTAGCTGACATAGGCGACATAGCTCGGTCGGCGTTTTCGGCGAGCAGATGTTGAAGGCCCGATCCTTGGCAGGGCAGATCATTCGGGAATCGCGTCATACCATTCGTCGCTATTGGCGAAGACAGGGTCGACGCGTCGAATCACGCCGCGAATATCGAACATGCGATGCCGCACGACATCGCCGATCGCGAACCGCGCGCTCGCGACGATGGGCGCTTCCGTCAGAAAGCGCGAGGTGAGGGCGGCATCGATCGGGTCCCATGGATCATGATTTAATGCGTTTGTCGCGCCACTGGGGTTTAAGCGCTTGCATTTGCCCCAAAAGCTGATCTGGGCGCGCCTCCAATCGATCAGCCCCGAGGTCGAGCCCTTGGATCGTCCTCGCGGAGAGGTGGCGGAAGTGGTCAAATGCTGCCTCGAAATACGGCGTGCCGGCTTGGCGGTACCGAGGTTCAGATCCCCTCCCTCTCCGCAGATCTCGTTGATTTACAGATAAAATCAAAACGAAAATCTCGTGTACATTCATACCCGCTTTTGATTTGGTTCTCAGCGGCCGAACGTGAACGCTGGCGAAGCGAACGTTGCGTAATGATTCACAGATCTGTTCTTTCCATATGCAGACGCCTTTCCACGGGCCTCACGCTGCGGCGTTCAATTCGGCTGTCTGCAATTCCATTCAGCGCTGCCCGTACGCAGCCACAGGCGTCCGATGTCATGATCCGGTCCCAGCCGAGTTCCAAAACATGTCGAGCAGCCCGGCGCTCCGGGCAATGCGCGATCAGGCAGCGGCGCGAGCCGTACCTCGATCGCCGCTCACGCGTCATCAAACAACCACAACAGCGCCATGCCTCTCCTCCTGATCCATCCTTCAATGAATCTGGAAAACTACATCCTCAATACGCTGATCGGGTTTGGACCCCAGAAATCGAATGATCCGGCAGTCGCCGTCGATGGACCTTGACGTCGATGTCGGCCTGGTCACTAAGCGGTCCATTTGCAGCAAAATGCGGCCGCTGTGCCGTGCGAAAACGCACCAGCCTTCATCATTACGATGTCGTCAATAATCTGTGCGACGAGATCGAGATCGTGGACGCGACGATAACCGTACATCCGGCATCGGCGGCGCACAGAAACCTGCGACCGGCGTCGAGGACATGGCGGGGATCGAGGCCAGCCGTTGGCTCATCGACGATAGGCACCTCCGCGCCGATGGTGGCGCGGGCAAGCGCGGCAGGCAAGTTCCTGCCGCCCGACAAAAATTGCGTTGCAGGACGATCGCGCAAGTCGAGCAGATCGAAGCGGGAAAGTGCCGTGTCAATCTTTAGTTGCCACGCTTTCGGCAGGTCGCCGAATGCGGGTAAATGCTGATAAGACCCAAACGACGACCCGTTCGACGCTGATGGGCCAATCGACGAGGTGCTTGGGGCAAATAGGCGCGTCGAGCAGCAAGGCGCCTCGTGGCAGGGTGGCGATCGGCGTATCGCCCAGCAGGACAGTTCCTGCCGTCGGTGCAAGCAACCCGCCCGCGACGTCGAAGGTGTCGATTTGCCGGCGCCGTTGGGGCCGATCACGCCAGTCAACCGGCCTGCAGCAAAATGCTCTCATCGACGGAATCTCGCGACGGTTGCGCGATGCCGCGATGCGATCAAGGACCAGCGCGCTCATGGGGCGGTCTTTCGGACATACAAAACCAACCACAGGAAGAACAGGCGCCAACCATCGAAATGCAGACGCCGAGCTTGATGTCGGGTCCAGCGCAGCAGGCAGGTGGCGATATCGGCGGCCAGACGATCGCTGCGCCGACGAGGGCAGCCGGGATCAGCGTCGCGCCGGGCCGGTGGCCTACAAAGGGGGCGTACCGGTGAGGTGCGATGAGCCCGACAAAACCGATCGAACCGGTAACGGCGGTCGCTGCGCCGACCCCAATACAGTACCAAAAAGTGCGAGCAACCGGGTGCGACGCACGTTGATGCCCGCTTTCCGCCTGCCGCTCGCCAGAGTAGGTGCATCAAGGTCGCGCATCATTGCGAGCAGAAGTGCCGCACCGGGAAAGAACGAACATCCGGCGAGCAAAAATGATCCCAGGTGCGTCGGTCAGCGATCCCATCAACCGGTCACGATTTCAGCGGTAAGGGGTTGGGCGCGAGGTTGAGCGCGAAGGCTGGATACCGGCGGCCGCGACGGCAGATACGGCGACCCAGCGGGGATCAGCGAAAGTGCCGCCCGGCGTGACAGGCCAACGCGATCCAGGATCGTCGCAAATCCGCCACGACCATCGCAAACAGCAGCGTCATCAGCGCGAAGGTGGATGCGAAGCCATAGTAGAGCGAAATGACGGCACCGAGCGACGCACCGGCGCCGACGCCCAGCAAACCGGGCTCGGCGAGGGGGTTTCGCAACAACCCCGCAGGACCGCACCCGCCAGAGCCGAGGATGCCGCCGATCATCAGCGCGAGCAGTAGTCGGCAGCCGCACGCGAGTGACGACGATCTGTGCAAGATCAGGTGTAGGATCGACAGGGCGTACAATGTCACAATCGGGCGACAGCCAGATCGTCCCGCCAGTAGCGAAGCGATGGCCAGCAGCGAGATTACGCGACAAGTCCAAGTACCAGCCAGCGCTACGGGGATCATTTCCCCAGTCGGCACGGCAGGGCTGGCAGCGCCCGCCGCACCGCGCAAGTCCTTGGCGTAAGCTTCACGCGGCATCGGCGACCATCGCGTGCCGCAGATGATGAATTGCCTTGTGCGATCAGGTGATGCGATTTTCCAGTAACGCCGCACCAGCGGATGTCGAACTACATCGTCGCGGCTCAGGCCCCCGCGGATGAAGTCGTTCCCTGCCCAGCAGGGCAGGATTGACCTGCAGCCAACACTTCAGTATCGGGCTTACGATAGCTGGGCACCATTGGTGCACGGACGAGATTGCGCGCGCCCGCCGCAGTCAGGATCGCATCGTAAAGCGTGCCTTTCAGCTCCGAAGCCGCTGCGGTCCCGGCCGACCCGGATCAGTAAGGGTCTGTCGTGCGCCAGCAATGCCAGCTTCGTCGTCCATATCGGCGATAAGCGCTTCACCCCCGCGCTTGTTCGCCCGGCCGCCGCCACGGCGCGTGATCCGACGGATGCCGTCAAGTCATTCGCATTATCGACCTCCAACATGGGATAGCCGAGCCGCTTTGGCATTCCGCGCAGGGCTGGTGTTGTGAACAGGCCGGCCACCACCAGATCGGCTTTATTGCCAGCACTTCCTCCGCCGGGCCATGGTTGACGCCGACCCGCATCGCCTCCTGCGCCATCAGCAGCCACCGGGATCGCGTGACGGCCAGTCACCGACGCGATCCGCTCGGCTGGCAGCAGCGCGGGGACCAGCTGATCAGTGCACTGGTTCATACTCATCACACGCAGCGGATGGGCTGTCCATTGTGGGGATCGCCAACCCAGCCGGGCTGCAGCCGGCGGCTGCGAACGCCAGCAGGCCTGACGAGGCTGCGCATTACAGGTGAACCGGATACCGCCATGGGCGCTGACCGAGCGCGGCGAAGCTGAAGAGTTCCTCATGCACTCGTCGAGCAGATTTTCGATCCGCCCGAATAGCGAAACGCGATCGGACAGCTTATAATTGGCGTTCAGGTTGGCCAGCACGAATTCCTGCATCGACACGCGTACCGGCACATAAGCTGGGGTCGGTATAGGCGAGATCGGTGTTGCGCCCATTTAACGGACAGTCAACGTACCGGAGAAACGCTGGTCGGTGCTGAAACTGTCGTGTTGAGACTGGCGACGTGCTTTGGCCGCCTTACCTCTTCAGTCTGTTCTCCGTGAATGAAGGTAGGTATGGGCGAGATCAGGCTTGATCTGCGGGATTGGCCGCGCCGACAGGAATACCTCGACGCCGTGCTGCATGGGATCGGTGGTGCGGTTGGACGGTTAATGGCGACGAGGTCGGTGCGGGGTAAGTCGTGTGAATCTCGTCCTTCAGGCGGCTGTCGGAAATAAGTTGCGCCGATCGTTGCCTTGCCGCCGGCAAGGGCGATCGTCGCCGCTTCCAGCCAGAACGCTCGGGCTTGAGATTGGGGTTGCCGATGGCAGCCTCCGAATAGCCATAGGAGTTCCAGAAAATGGCGAGTTTTTGACGCCTGTACCATGAGCACCGCGTACCGCAGGCCGAACGGCAGGCGATAACCCGCCTGCGCGCCACGTCGTCACGTCAGCGAGCAGTTGTTCTCGTCGCGGCGGATGCTGGCGCCTGCAGATAAGGCGTCGTCGATGGTCAATTCATACTGACCCACAAAGCCCCAATTGTCAGTGGATCGCCGTCCACCGGAAGGCAAATGACGACGGCGGGTGTTCTGGAACATCTCGCGTTCGAAATCGGCTGCGCCGGTCAATCGGTTGATAAAACGGTCGCTGCCGAAGCGATAACTCGTCTCGAACGTACCCTTGTACCTCTGGCCCCTGTCGCCGTAGCTGGAAGCCACCCCTGCGTTGTAGCCGCGCCAGGTTGTGTCGGCAACTGACCAGTCAGCGTATTCGTCCAGCGACCGTCGGCAAGCGAAAAGTTCAGCGCGGGTCAAGCCGTGAAGGCCTCGTTGACGTAACGGACGCCCGGGCTGTC
Source organism: Acanthosepion pharaonis (assembly GCA_903632075.3). Classification (NCBI taxonomy): domain Eukaryota; kingdom Metazoa; phylum Mollusca; class Cephalopoda; order Sepiida; family Sepiidae; genus Acanthosepion; species Acanthosepion pharaonis. The sequence goes on along the minus strand of CAHIKZ030003156.1, from coordinate 164,957 downwards.
GATCGTATATCCGAAGGTGGGACTGCGGGGATTGATGTCGCTGTTGTTCGTGTCAGCGGAGGTGTTGCTGGCAGGCGACGCCCGTGAGCCAGAAGAAGTCTCGGACAGCGTCCATGTTTGCTTTCCGCTCGCGCCGACGCTTGTCGATCCGATATCCCGCGTGCCGTTTCGCGCGGTTGGCGTACCGTCCGTTCGATAGACCGAACCAGAGACGGCATAATCAAAGGTGTCGGTGAAGGCCGGCCATACGAGCCCGCCGCTTCTGAACGTGCCGAACAATCCGCCTTCTGCGCGCGCAGAGATGCCCGGCGCCTCACGGCCAGTCAGCGTGATATGCTGGATCACGCCGCCGATCACATCCGATCCGCAGAGCGAGTTGCCTGGCCACGCAAAACCTCAAACGCGGCCCCCTCATCGGCGATCAGCGTGCCGGAAATCATACTCGCCATAATATGGATCAGAGGCGATTGATGCCGTCGATCAGAACCAGGACATGGTTGCCCTCGGTCCCACGGAATCCCGGATTTGCGTCAGACCACCGATCGCACCGGTGCGGCTGACCGCGACGCGAGGGAACATCGCGTAGCACGTCCAGAGACCACCCGCGTCTGACGTTCCTGCAGATCCTCACTGGTAATCAGGGTGATTGAAGCAGGCACATTTTTGACCATGATGCCGTCACCGGATCGGGATCCGGTGACGACGATGTCGTTACCTGCCTCGTCACGGGTCGGCACTGTCGGATTGCTCTGTGCAGCGCAGGTGTCGCGGCGGCAAATTACTGGCAAACAGTGATACAAATGTCTTCATTGGTTCCCCCTAAAGTTCTTTGGTCTGTCGGTCTTCTCGCTGGTTTCAGCAGTCACACCGGTGGAGCAGCTGCTTCGCTGTAGTATGCTCACGTCGAGCGCGTGATCGCTGCCATCAGGCGGCAGGCATTCCACCGTGACATGGCTGAAGCATGTGCAAAAGGCGCGCATTGCGCGCCGCAGCAAACCCGCATCAGCAACCGAAAGTCCACTGACCGATGCGATGACGGCATTGTGGCGAAGCCGACGCGCCAGGAGTGCAGATCGACGATCTGGCACCTGCCTTCTCCAATATTCGCGTATGCGATCAGGCATCTGCTGGTCTGGAATCGATCAAACAAGACGGACGCGGTGACACAGAGACAAAGGCGAGCGACCGGCGTGCGATCCACGAACGCCCGACGGCCCCATCGCCGGATCGAGCCATGACCAGTCCGCCTGACGCCCCAGGCAGCAGTGCGCAATGATGTAATATGCTGACGCTGGCATCTGGCGGGACATGCAGATAGAGGGCACGAAGGCTGTGGTCATGATGCGACGACGACTGGCCGTGGTCAGCATGCCGGTGATGAACCGCGTTGGCGACGATCCGTCGCGTGGTCGTCGTGACCGTGATCGTGCTATTGGGACCATTACAGCATCAGGACCGAAAGCAGGCTTACTGCCAGCCCGATCACCGCGACCACCAACGCCCGTCAGGGCGATCGGGACGGGGAGAAAACATCCGCTCAGGCTCTCCGCAATGAAGCCGCCGTCGAGTGAGCGCGACCGCGCTAGCGAATACAGCGAGGTCGCGCTGATCTTGCCGTCCCAACGAGGAAGGACGGGCTGTTGAACTACTGGCGCGCAACGCGATAGGCGAGAGGCGACGAACATCACCCCCGGCGTGGGTCGCCATGTGCAGGCCGTCAGCGATATGGCGCCATGGAGCCGAACAGCGCGCCGGTGAGCAGCCTCGACGATCATGGTCAAGGCACAGACGGTGAGCACCGCTGTGGTTCGCCGCGCGCGATGATCGTGCCGCTCCTTGAAAATCATGCCGGACGAAAGTGGCGCGCGCGTCGTGACCGGCAGTGGGCAGCGTGACCCGGTCAGCAGGGCGGCGTGAGCGTCAGACATCAGCCGCGACCTCGACGGCATCGCCTGCGGGCAAACGGTCGTAGGTCCGTCGCCAGCCTCGACTGCCGATCCTGCGTACGTTGCGCAATGCGTCGCAACGTGATCCGCGCTTGGCACGACCGCGTCGCGTCTGTGGCCAAGCAAATGTTTTCGGTACCAGCCCCTCGTTCAGTGCCGCCGATATGGCGTTCGACGTCCCTGTCTTCGCGTGAGCCGAAGCGGTCGAGCAGCGCAGCAAACATCGTCGTCCGAGAATCGAACGGCATTCGGCGGCCCAGCGCATCGCGCCACGGCGAACCAGGATGGAGCATCAGGACTGGCTGATATCCGTCCGGGATTGGTGCGTTCGCGGCATGGGTGCGGCCGGCGCCGAGCATTTTTGGCAAAAGATGCGTATGCGGTCCCTCCGGGCTGTCGCCGCCGGTCGCCGGAATGGCCGAAGAAGACCTCACTCCTGGCCAATGGGGAAAGGGAGCACCCTGTGTGGCTGGGCGCGCATCTCCGGCCATCGCGTCACGACCCACGTCCTCCAGCAGCGACCTGCCTTTAATCGCCCTCAGCGCCGCGTCGAGCGCGGATCGGCGGTACGGACGCAAAAATAACATGGCCGCGGCCGACACCCGGAAGTCGAACAAAGGTGCTGGTGCGATCGGCTGGCCGGAAGCGCGCCGTAGTCTGTGCCGAGCGCGCAGGACGCGCCCATGCTCCATGTCATTCGGTGAGGGAAAACAGTAAGGCGATCGTTCGCCCCAAAATATCGCCGTCGCTCGACAGCGTGTCATAGGCGACGATCCGGCGGCGATCCTGACGTCGATCCGGATGCCGCCGCGTGCCGTGATGACCTCTCGCGCGCTGCCCCGATTCCCTGATGACGGCATCTTCCCCGTCATCGCGTGGGTCGCCGACGGCTCCAAAAGACACCGATGCTCCAGCCGTGCCGGTGGTCGGCGATCATCGTGTCGACCAGTTCGATCATATCCTCATTTTGCCACCCTTTCCGTCGCACTGGCGTTTGCCCACGCGCGGTTTGCGGATCAGCCGATCGGCGGGCGGAATGATCGGGCAACTTGCGCAGAACTGCGCCCGGGGTCCTTGAAGTACAGGCAGCAAGCCCGCGCGACGATCGATCTGCCGGCGACCCCGGTGACCTCACAGGGTGGGCGCTGCTGCAGGTTTCGCGATCAAGCGATAATGGCACGCGCTTTTCACCGCAGCATCGCGGCAATTCATTTTCTCGCCAATCGACACGAATTGTGCCGCCGGAAGAGGTTGCCATGGCCCATAGGGCGTGACGCGACATGCGGGACCATACGTGCTGTGCCTCGACGACATCATCCGTGAAGCGCCGCAGATGGCGCGCGACCGCGATGCGACCGGCGGCTTTGCTCATCGGCTGCTCGATCCTGCGGCTTTGATCCAGATCACCTTCGACAAGAGTCATCTTGGAGAATTTGGCTGTAATCATCGATCCGCACGACCGGGCCGTACGCCAGCCAACTGGCGACGATATAAACGAGGCCCAGCCATGACGGAGGAGTAGCGACGCGGCGGCGCGCGCGACGGTTGGGACCAAAGCCCGCAGATACGAAGCGTGCATACCAGATCAGCCATCGGACCGGTCGCGGGATCGCACAGCGCTGCGCGATCGACCCACGCCTCCCGATCGGCCGGCGCGGTTTCGACGCGCAGATGTTCTATGAGCAGCGCGACGATCACGCGCGCTCATCCAACGACGGCGGGCTGTCAATCGCGCCGCGAGTCCACGCCCGTTCACGCCGCATCTGCCCATTGGAAACCGCGGGAAGTCGTATCGAAAGGGATCTTCTGCCAAGCCGGCATAGCGGGCGATATCGCCACATGTCGGGGCGACCCCAGTCAGGATCGTCCGCGATACGGTCCGGACCATCGAGAAACGGGTTGTCGAAATAGATCGACATCATCGCGCCACCGCTGCCGTCGCGCAGCTCGAAGCCCCAGCTGTTCGGTGCGCCCGCCGGGTCGAGCGAACGGAACAGGCTGGCGGCCGGGCATTCGTCGCTGCCATCCGGCGTATCGGGCAAAGCGCCCGGTCCGACGCAAAGGTGAAATGCGGGCCGTTGAAACCGATAGTCAGATAGCCTTCGGACAGGGCGATGCGATCCAGGCCGCCGGGCAGGTCCATTCATAGGCGATCCCGTCCGGGATCAGGCCGCCGTTCGAGCGATCCCAATGGCGGGTGAAGACATCCTCCAGAAAAGCCGCTCAGCCACGCCGTCGTAGTGGGCGCATCCAGCGCTGGGTGACGACAGCGCCGCTACATTCTGGTCCTCGATCATCGAAGTGAGCGGTTTGTCATGGGAATACCTCTGTTGAGGCGGCCGTCACGGTGGCGAGCGAATGCAGTGGCGGCAATGGCTGGATTGCCAGATCGGCCTTTGATCATCCACTCTAGCCCGTGGTCGTTCCGCGTGGCTGATTGGACGACCATGGAAGAATGCGCGCTTTTTGCTATAAATTTACCGTTTACAAACGTTCAGCCGAACGAAACGGACCGGCCCCGGAAGCGGTTACATCGTTTGGCCATTCAATCTCTATTCCGACCGCGAGCGTTCGCCGAGCAGACCGCTGTCACGACATGCGTTTGATCTTCAATCGACGCTGAGCGCCATTGTGACCAATCGTTATTTCCGCGAACCAGCCTCGACAGGGTGGCAGGACCAGCAAGGTCGTGGCCGAGAGGCCGTCGGTCGCTGCGGTGACGGGGCCCCTGCACCTGCGCGCGCCTGCCCGTTTCCGGTCGCCATGGTCAGACCGAAGCGACCAGTCGCCGTGCAACTCGCCCATCCCTAAGACGTATCCGGATCCGCTGGTCAAAATTGATCTTCTGGGAGGGGCAACAACACATGGCGGCGGCGACGTTTGAAAACGATACCGTCTGGCGATGCCTGAACCTCCAGACCGAGCGTCGCGAAATTAAGTTGTCACACGAACTGGTGCGGTGCTGCTTTCGACAATGGAATTAAAGCGCGGGGCGTGGATCAGAGACTGAATCAATTTGTCTATATGGATGTCGAAAGGGGCCCGTGCCCTCGGCGTACGTAACGGCTTCTAAAAAACCGTAACTCGCTCGATCTCGTCCCGCCACAGTTCTAACACAATAGGGAAGCGTGGGGAGCATTAGCGGCGCTGATCTGATATTCGCGGATTCCGCCCCCCACCGCCTTCGGCGACATTGACGGGAGGATCAATGGCGATTGACGCATCGACCTGCGCGCGGCATTTCTGGCAGCGGCCGGTCTTGGCTGGAGCATAGGCGCGTTCGCCCAGACAAAGGCCGCCGATACCAACGAGACCATCGTCGTCACGGGGAAGATTGGAGGACGCAACCGCAGGAACTGTCGGGCACGGCCATGACCGGTCACCGTGGACGCCACGGCGATCAGGGGAACGCAGGCGCCGTCGATCTGACCGCAGCGTTGCAGAAAGCGTTCCGGCCTCTATATCCGCAGCCAGTCCGGCCCGTTCAGTTACGCCGATTTGAGCCTGCAGGGATCGCGCAGCGGGGACGTTTGTGGACTGGGACGGTATCCGTCTCAACAATCAGCTGTACGGCGACGCTGCCGACCGACCTTACGCTGCCGGCAAGCATGATCGATGGGATTGAGGTACTGAAAGGGGGCGAGCCTGTTCTACGGCACGCAAGCGGCGGGCGGGGTTATCAACGTCGTGACCCGCGGCTTCAGCAAGCACGTTCGACGGTCAGCTCAACGCCAGCGTCGATACCTTCGGCGGCAATGCCGTCGACGGTTTTGCGCGCGCGCGATCGGCGATCATCGTTTCGTGGCATATGCCACGCATAACCAGTCACCCGGTTTTCAACCGTTTAGCCGGATGGAGCCGAGCGCCACCGACCGCAATCGCGGCTACGACCTGTCCGCCGGCCTTAAATACCAGTTCGAGCTGGCGCCCGACCTGACGCTCAACGCCTTCTGGCAGCATACCGAGGGCAAAATCGACAATTTGAGCGCGACGCGAGTGAACGAAAGCCGCAACGACCGAAACGAAGAGATCGGCAGCGTCTGGCCTGACTATACCCGGAACGACACGGTGCAGTTGTTCCTGAAGGGGTATTTCCATGACTGGAAGACCGCCTATGTCCAGATTCCTGAATCCCGTGCCCGCCGGGCCGCCGATCACGGTCTATCCGTCCGGCACGTTCTGGGGCTATCGCGACTATGGCGGTACGGCGATTGCCAAGCTGCACCTGCACCGTTACGTCGAGTATCTCGTCGGTTATGATTATCAGCGCTTCAGCGGGCGCGACGACGTGTTGCGGATTGCACCGACCGATGAGCAGGTGCATGCTGGCATCTTCCAGCTTCGCACCAATGACGAACTGTCGAAGAACGGTCGGCTGGCCGCAGGCGTGCGCTACAACAAGAGCCGGGGTGCGCAAAAGACGGTGTGGAACGCATCAGGCCGTTACCGACTTCGCCAGCGCGGTGTACTTCGAGGGCCAATGGGGGCACCTCGTTCGTTGTTGCCGACGCGTCCCAGCTCTACGGCATCGATCCTTGCTGCGGTAAATCGGCAATCCGCGCCTGAACCCGGAAGAGAGCCCGAAGCGTCAACATATCCGGTTGGCCATGCCGCGACCGGCACTGGTATGCTGCGATGGAAGGCAACCCGCTTCAAACGGCGCATCAACAATTTGATTGACACCGTCTATGACGACCCCGCTTTCCCATCGGCACCTATGGCAATGTCGCCCGCAGGGTGCATTCCCATGGTGTCGATCTTAATTGGGCGCATCGCTAGCAGGCGGCTGGACACTCGCGGCGAATTATACGCGCGCGGCTCCGCGAAAGAGGCAGTGAGGTGCAGCGCGATCGCTCACCGGAGCAGTTCGCACGTGGTTCACTCGCTTGGACGCCGGAGCGCCTGCCAGTCGGCGCGAACGTATCGGTCAACTGGGTCGGGAACGTCTGTTCGACGCTGCCGTCGTATGGACGTCGCAACTACGGCAATTATGCCGTCGTCGATACCGGCGTATCACCTATATCCGGATGCCGCCCGCAAGCATCGCCTCGGCATCAACGTTGAGAATGTCTTCAACAAAGATTACGCCAGCGTTATTATCGCCGCACCGTCAGCGATGCGGGGCGGCGGGGACGGCACGATGAGCCTGTTCCTCTACTATTTCCGGGGCGTACCGCGCACGCTGCGGGCAAGCTATGGCGTCGCCTTCTGATCCCTGTGCGGCGGCCGGTCCTCTTCCTGGCATCGCTGGCTGGGCGTCGTCGTCGGGTTGCTGATGACGCTATGGTGCCTGTCGCTGAATTCCACTTGATCCAAACGCCATCCCGCGAAATGTGCGGGGAAGTGGGGGGCAATTTGGAGTGTGGTGCGATGAAAAGCTCGCGCCTCAGGCGCTGGCATGTCGAGAGTGAGGCGATCGACCCGTATTGGCGGCGGTCGTAGGCCGCCGCGCAATGCATCCACATCCATCAAAACACAACTGTAATGCTAAGCCCCGATCGGCGTTTCCAAGATCTCGACAATCTTGTTGCCCAGCTCCGGTCATGACGAAGGGCTTGGTGACCACGGCCATGCCGGACAGATGGCTGCTGCCGACGGCCGCATTCTCAGCAAAGCCCGTCACGAACAGGACCTTCAGATCGGGGCGGATTTCCCGTACCATCGGCGACCTGCCGGCCGTTCATGCCGCCCGGCAGTCCGACGTCGGTGATCAGCAGGTCGATCGCGATGTCCGACTGCAGGACCTTCATTCCTGAAGGACCGTCCTCCGCTTCGATCGCGGTGTAGCCGGCTTCCTCCAGAACCTCGACGATCAACATTCGACCGTCGCTTCGTCGTCGATGACCAGCACCGTCCGTCCGGCCCTGTCGTCCGCGATGGCTTCGTCCGGTACCTGATCCTCTCCGACCTCATAACCGAGGAAGCGGGGCGGCACAGGCACCATGGTCGTGCCATGCCCCTCCTCAGAATAGACACGCACCTGCCCACCCGACTGGCGCACGAAACCATGGATCATCGACAGGCCAAAGGCGTTCCTGGCCGATCGGCTTGATCGTGAAGAAGGGTCGAAATCCGGTCCACGATATCCTTCAGGATACCCGTCCTGTCGGTGACACAGATCGACGAATGCTGGCCCGGCGGCAATTGGCGTTCACGCGCGCCGCGATCGTCAGCCATTTGTTGGCGGTACTCGATCGTCAGGCGACCGCCCATCAGCATCGCATCGCGCGCGCGTTGATCGCGCGTTCAGGAGCGCGCCCTCGAGCTGCGCTGCATTCACCTTGCTGGCCACAGGCCGCCGGTTCCACGACCCTCGACCTTGATCGCCGGTCCACCGTACGCCCAGGTCTTCCATCCCGAATACCAGCCGATTGACGTCGGTCGGTTTGGGATCGAGCGTCTGCCTGCGCGAGAAGGCGAGCAGCCGCTGGGTGGGGCGCGGCCCGCTGCGCCGATGTCTGCGCGCTGCCGATGAAGGATCCAGACCATCCGTCCGCCCGGTCGAGAGCCGCCGCTCGATGATCTCCGTGCTGCCGATGATACCGGCGAGCAGATTGTTGAAGTCAGCGGGCGATGCCCCTGTCACCAACTGGCTGACCGCCTCCATCTTCTGCGCCTGCCGGAGCTGTTCCTCGGCTTCGGCGAGGCGGGCCTGATCGCGCAGGCGGTCGAGACGTCGACCGCATATTGGAACGCGCCGACGAAACGGCCCATGCGATCATGCAGGCGTTGGAAACGCAGTTCGTACAGGGCCGGTCCTGTCAGGATCGCCAAATTCCTCGACGACGGAGAAATTCTCACCTTCCAGCGCGCCGCCAGATGGCTTCAGCACCGGCCGCAAATGTTCGGCATCTGCGCCATCAGGTCCGGCAAATGGTCGCCCACCTTCAGACGCACCCCGAAGATGCGCCGGAATTTCCTCAGCAGGCCGCGTTCAGCGCGAGATAAGGAACCGGATGATACCACCGCGATCAGAACGGTGGACGGTATTCTCGATGACGTCACCCAGAGCTGGCGTTCCGCGACGGCTTCCTCGACGCGAAGCCCAGCGCGTCGTTGATCTCGCGCGCAGTTGCAGTTCGGCCTGCCGCCGGGCGCTGCACGTCGTTGAACAGAATGGCGATCCGGTTCAGCTCGATGTCCGATCCACAACGCATGGACGTCGAACCAGCGTCCCATCGCGTCCGATCCGCTTTCGAAACGCGCGGCCTCATAGCGGCTGCCACCTGTCCGTAGCGGTCGAACCAGAATTGCTCCAGTCCGGGTACCAGCTCCCGCGCGGTGCGACCGGCGGCATGAAGGAGGCCGGTCTGTTTCTCGAAGGCGGGTTGGCCTCGATGAAGCGGTAATCGACGGCTTGGTCACCATCGAACAGCACCTCCGCAATGCAGAAGCCGACCTCGATCGTCTCGAAGAGCGTGCGATAGCGCTCTTCGCTGATCCGCAATGCATTCTCGGCTTCGCGTCGTCGATGTCGATGACCGAGCCGATAGCCGAGGAATACGCCATGCGCGTCGAAGCGGGGCGACGCCGCATCGATCGCCCATCGATAGCTACTGTCCCGATTGCGAAGGCGATATTCCAACCGGAACGCCTCGCGCGCCGCATTGGCCGCGCGAGGGAACATGTCGCCCGACCAGCCCTTGTCGTCCGGGTGACGGCGTCCAGCCAGCCCAAAGCATGCGGTGCATCTTCGCTCTGGCCGGAACTCGTACCGGGCGCGGTTGGGATGGGTGCAGTGCCATCGGCATCGGTATTACATCGCGGCCGAGGCGCGGTCGTACGTATTGCCGGAACCGCGCCTCAGACTCGCGCGCAGCGCGGCGTCCCGTGCGCGACTGGCGGTGATGTCGCGGGCCTCGATGATCGTCGACGGGCGCTCATTCTCGTCGAGAGAAGCAGGCTCGCGGTGAACCGGACCAGGTAGAAGCTGCCATCCGGCGGACGAACAGCTCTTCGCCGTCCATCACGCCCGTTCGGGGAATGCCCGATCGATCAGGCATTCTTCCAGCCAGATAATGTGATCACCGTCGGGCCGCGTATGATGGACCACATTGTGCGGCAGCCGCCCTTCATCTGGGCGACGAATATCCTCAACGTTCCGCCGCGGCGTTCCGCATAGACGCATTGCTGCTCATCCATCAGGAACACGGCCATGCGGGTGTTGTTGGGGACCGCATCAGGCGGCGTTGCTCGCGATGGGCTGGTCCGCCGCATTTGCGGCCAGCGATCTCGGCCTCCAGCCACCGGTGCATTTCCTCGCATCGCGATCTCATAGCGCAGGTCGAGTTGCGCCGCGGACCTGCCGTGCCAGAAGTTGCGGCATTGACGCTGCCGCTCCGTGATGCCGTCGGAGTCAATCGTTCAACGGCGTGCGCTGGCGAGATGCGGACTGGCCCGCACAAGGCGTTGTATAACCGCTGGAAGAGGCGTGTTCACGCGGATGACCGGCTGTCGCCGCCGATCAGTTATGATCGACGCGACTTACCTGAAGGTGCCGCAAGATGGTCTGCGGGTTAAAAGGGATCAGCCGCCTCATCAAGTCCGGTGGGCAGCATGAAGGCAAGCTCCATGCGGTCGCCGACGCGAACGGACGCCCGTTGAGCTATCACTGCTCGATGATCTGCCAAAAGCACGGTGCGCTGCTCGATGCCGCGGCTATGATGGCGGGTGACGTTCAATGGTCTGGCGGCATCAACCCTGTATCGACGAAAATCGGTCAGGTCCATACGATGGCGGTACCAACGACGCAGCCGCATCGTCGATATGATGTTCCGCCCACTACACGACTGGCGCCGCGTCGCCACCGCTACGACCGCTGCTTAGGTCTTCTCGGCCATTGCCCTCGCGCGCGATCCGATCTTCAGGCTTCGAGAGGAGACCTAATTGAGCGCGACCTGTACTGGCTGACGTCCGATTGCAGATGGACGGTGATCGGCCTTTTTCGAGATATTCTTGCAACTATGACAATATGCTGGGTGGGGATCCGTTAATAACAAAAGGAAAGTCGAGCCATCATTTTATCGTGTTCGTCAAACGGGAATGGGATGCTGATGTAAAAGCATGATATTTCGGAATGTGTACCTCATCGACGCAACACAATTTAACGTCTGTCGACCTGGCGGTGTTTCGACTGGTTGATGCCGCAGGGCGATGGCAGCGGTGGTTCAACCTGACGGTCGACTATTACAACGTCAAGAAGTCGAACCTGATCGTCAACGGGCCGCTGCGCATGCCCGCTGGATCGTCGATATCAATCCGACCAATTACACGACCGGCCGACGCTGATCGGCTATGTCAGCCCTTGGATAGGACCCATTGAAGGAGGCGCGATCGCCAGTTGAGAGAAAAAGACTGTGTGAGCGACCCGTACGGCTGGACGGACGATCGTGGGCCCAGCAAAGCTGCGCGTGGATCAGTGCAGCGGTATCGTCAATCGAACGGGCTGCGCTGGCGATCCATACAAGATGCCGAACGCGCTGGAAGCGTCTGCGAGGTGTTCACGCGGATGATGGAGGGCCGCGTACGCCGAGTCAACGGTTATGATCGACGAACCTGAAGGTGCACCGCACGGCACAGCTCGGTTGTAAGGGGATCGGCATCGGGCGTACTGGCGGGTATGAACACTGGTACGCGATGACGCCTTCAGGCCTGATGATCTGCCAAAAGCGCAGTGGCTGCCCGTGACCGCGGCTATGATCAGACGCACAGGGACGCCCCCGCGCATCCAGCTTCGTATCTCAGTCGGAAAATCGCGCACCAGCCAGCTGACCCCGGCGGGCGTCGAGATGATGTTCGGCTGCTCGAAAGACTGCCGCGTCGCCAATTCCGCTACGACCGCTGCCCCACCGCCTTTCTTCCCAGGTCGCGGCAAACGCCGTCATCCGTGGATCAACGAACCCTGACCCTAATTGCTGCTCATACACTTAAACTTTACGTCTGGATTGCATCAATCAATAATTCTATCTCCCGATCCCGTTACGACGACCCTCTGTCCATCATGTGGGTCGGATCATAATTTATGCGAAACGGCGGAGATGCGGACAGATTTCGAATGGGCACCCCATCGACGCAACAACGGCATTTTAACGTCTCGGTAACTCGAACCTGTCGTCTGGCGAACAATCGATGGGGGAATGCCAGCGATCCGCATTTTACCCTGCGGCAGCGACGTGAATGGCTGTCCCGGCAACCAGTGCTACATCCGACCAGAGCGTTCATCCTGACCACCGACCTGAACAACGCCTGGGCGTGCGGGTGAACGATCGGTTTGCGACTTCTTCAACATCCAGAACGATCCGACTAACGCCCGCGCACCGTTGGCGGCGGCTGCGGCGTGGCGATGCGGGTTCAGCAACCGTCTGATCGAACTATCTGCTGAATGACGACGGCTGGCATTATGCCGGTCTCCGTCGGTCGTACCGCAAATTCCAGCGCCGGCGCGAACGGCGGCGGGTTTAAGAAGAATTCTGAAGATCGTCCGCCGATGAGGCCAGCGAGGCATCCGGAGCGGCGATCATTAACTTATGAACGGCGTCGATGACGGGTATATCACCATGGGGTTACGTTCAACACGATAGCGGCCTGGGGGAGATGCCGCTGCTCCCGGCATCCGGCGGTCGTGACCGTCCAATCCGCAACAACCCGCTGCCGGCTGTGCCGGCGCCGATAACGGCAATCTCATCAATCCCAGGATCCCCTTCGGCACCGACGGATAAGGTGGCCTGCAATTTTCACCTATCCCACGGCGCGTCTGAAGACGGCAATCTTATTTCGTACCGAGGAAACGAGGGGGCAAGGTCATGAACGTTCGGCGTGGCGGCGCTATGGCAGCCCCGGATCGTCTCACCATGTATGTTGCGCCGAATATGTGTGTCGTCGGCTCAACCCGTTCGTCACCCCAATTTGCGAGGTGCGGCGCGCATCTATTATCTGCGCTCCAGGCTCACTGTCGATTCCGCGCGATCCCATCCCTCTCGGTGTATCGCAACGGGACCCAATCGCTCGCCCGCGGCTTTAGGCCTGGATGCGACAGGCTATGTCGGGAAAAACACGGCGGCGGCGGTGGTGCGCAACCAGCGCTGATCAGCGCGACAAGGTGACCCTGACCCCGGCATCCTCCGCGGATCGATCCCGCGCCTGCCGTTGGACCTGAACATGGGAAAAGAACCGCTAGATCTTTTCCCGTGACCTTCGACTTGAACATCCCCCATCATTCGCAGGCCAAACTGGGCGGTATCGCCCGTTCACGGTGATCAACATGTCGGCCAGCAGCGGCGGGCTGATGACGATCGTCTTCTTCGCCAATCCGGCCTTATCAGGTTCGCAGCGCGACGGTTGCCCGACATCCTGCCGGAACCACGACCTTCGCACGCTGGTCAACCTGACGGTCGACTATAAGAAGTCGAACCATCGAGCGCGCTGACGCTGGAGACCTCGATCCTGCGCGAGAACAGCCAGTTGCGCGGGTTTCTGGTGACGGCGGACACCGAGCTATCTCAAGGCCAATCCGCCTTCGAGCTGGCGCGAACGGCGCGCAGGGTATGGCACGTCACCAGCCGCTCGGCTGTCCGCGATGCTGAACGCTTGACCCGGCGGTACGCCGCATCCGTGGCAAATCCTTCGTTGGAGATCGCGCGAAATTAGGCGACGCTGGCGCCGCCAACGTGATCGACCTGTCGCAAGCCGGTGCTGACCGCACGGGTGAGGGCGGGCGGCGCGACAGTTTCGCGGCAGGCAGTGCGCCCGATGCGGGCGGCGGCGGTGCTGACCAGCGCCATTATGCTGGTTGCCGCTGCGCGAATGCGCGACCATGAGGCATCGGAAACCGCCGCGATCAAGATGCCGCAATGCCGCGTCGCAGGGCGCGCGATCGGCACCGACGGATAAGGCGGCACCATCGCGCTGATACTGAGCGGCGTGATGCTGATCGAGGGTCGCCATCACGCTCCAGTTGTTGCTCAACCGCAGTATCGCCCGGCGCGATCACCACGCTGAGGACCCAATTGATGGCGGACTGATCGCGGGCGTAACGACATCGCCGTGCCCGGGCAGCAGGAACGGGGAAAGAACGCGGCGACGAACTGAACCGCGACATGGCGTCGGCGGCGGTGATGACGATGGTCGTCTTCCGCGACGCGCCAAAGGCCAAGGTCGCGATGACCGGGAGCGGCGAACAAGCCCTGCAGGCGATCGGCGCAGGCCTGCACAGCCTGTCCGAGGCGGACTTGACGGCGCGGCTCACGACCTGCCGCCGGCCTTTCATCAACTGGCCCCGGGACTTCAACGGCGCGGTGCAGAATCTCAGCCTGACCAGCGACGTACGCGGCAGCGCAGGCGCGATCCGCTCGAACATCGAGGAAATCCGCCGGGCGACCGACCATCTGTCGGCGCGCAGCGAGCAGCAGGCAGCCAGCCTGCGCGAGACGGCGGCGGCGGTGGGCGAGATCACGCAAGGGGTGCGCGACGGCGCGGTCAATGCCGGCAGGCCAATCGCGCGGTGACCGAGGCGCGCAGACGAGGCCGAGAAGGGGGCAGATCGTCGCCAAGTCGATCACCGCGATGAACAGCATCGACCGGGCGAGCCGCGAGATCGTCGACATCATCCTCGTGATCGACGGCATCGCCTTCCAGACCAACCTGCTGGCGCTCAACGCGGGCGTGGAAGCGGCGCGCGGGCGATGCGGGCAAGGGCTTTGCGGTCGTCGCCTCCGAAGTGCGCGCGCTGGCGCAGCGCTCGGCGGATGCGGCTTCGGACGTGAAATCGCGCATCGTATCGGCGATCGACCATATCCGCTCGGGCGTGACGCTGGTCGACGAGACGGCAATGCCCCAACGGATCATCGGCAAGGTGTCCGACGTCAGCGCGGTGGTCGATGTGATCGCCAAATCGTCGGAACAGCAGGCGCACAGCCTGAGCCAGTCAACATCGCCATCGGCGAGATCGACGCGGTCACCCAGCAGAACGCCGCGATGGTCGAGGATCCACCGCCGCCGCCACCATGCTCGCCAAGAATGCGGCACCCTCGTCGCCTCCGTCATGCGATCCTTCCATGTCGATACGGCCGGGGGCGGAAACAGAATCTGTCCGCCGACAATTACCGGTCCGAGGGTTTCGCAGGTTCGCCGGCGATCCGGGCGGCTTGATATCGATCGAATGCATTCCGGGCCGATAGCGATCCATGCCGGTCAGGCGGGCGCTTCCCTATCCGGAGCACCGCCGTCACGATCTTCAGCAACTCGGCTCTTTGAACAAGGGATCTGCCACAAACCCTTCCGGCGACGGCGTCGTGAACGCACCTGTTACCGAAGACGCCGTGACCCTGTCGAGCGGATCGGAAAGAAGCGCGGCCTAGCGTATTGACGGCGGTGAAGGCGCAAATACGCGCTGCGACACAAGGTTTCGAAGGCGGCATTGTCCGTGTGTTTTTCCGGGAAGCACATGCTGCAATCGCCAAACGCCGCGGGCAGTGATGATGGGCGCCGACTGGCGCCTTTCAGCGAAGACGGCCAGCCTGTCGGCCTGCGCGCGAGCGTCGGACGGAGGCGCATGGAGCGTCCCCAATATGTCATTAAGGTGGCGTTCCTGTAGGGGTCCAAATACGCGCTTGTTCGGGAAATATTGATAGAGCGTTCCGATGCTGACGCCCGCCTTCTCGGGCAATTGGTGTTGAAAACGGTCGAGCCCGCGACTCCGCAAAATGTGGAGCTGGAGGCATCGATGATCGCGCGTCGATCGTCGCGCGAGAACGCGCCTGTTGGGGACGTTTTCCGCATGTCCGCCACTGTGCACGAAATGGTTGAGACCGCCTTAGATATCGACGCGCAGCGAACGGCGGCTTCCGGCCTGATTAGACAAAGGGTTCGTCGATGCGCTGGATCCGCATATCGTTAGCCGAGAAGTATCTGAAAGAAAGGCCGCTTGGCCTGCCCAAAGCTTCCGATTTGGAGATCGTCCTCAGTTTCTGCCACGGATGTGCATGGCGATTCTGATCGGTAATATCCCCGTCATTCGGCTGATGATCAGCGACGGTGCCGAGGCCATCCCGGTATCCTGTTTCCGGTCCTCGCCCCCTGGCGATACCTTGCCGGGCGAGGCGCTGACGGTGCTCGCCGCTCCTGAGGCACAGTGGCTTCGGGTCGGCGACACTGTCGCACATGAACGGCTGGCGCGAGTTCGCCAATGGTCTCGGCGGCGCAGTGTCGCAGGATCCGAAACGTCCGATGCTCTGGGCGATATCGCCAATCTCGGCCATGGGGTTGGATTGCCTGCGCCGCACTGACCCGGCAAAGCGGATACGGCCGACCGATACCGTGTTCGTTTCCCAGTGCGGCGGGCGCGATCGGGTCGATGGCGGGCAGATCGCCCGCTTGTTTCCGGCGCGCGCCTGTGATCGGCAGCACGAGTTCACAGCGCAAGGCCGACTGGCTGGTCGAACGCTGGGCTATGACGCGGCGATCCGTCGCGGGAGGGCGGGGGCGATCGTCGATCAGTTGCGCGAGGCGGCACCTGATGGCGTGGACGTGGTTCTCGACATGGTCGGGGCGGAGCAACTTGACGGTGACTGTGGCGAATGAGGGCGCCCGTTCGTGTTGATCGGCGGTCTTTCGGGACAGCCGCCGCTAGTGGAACGGGCGGCCTCGCCGGTCACGCTCGACTCCACCCAGATCGTGCTCAAGCGGATCAGCCTGAAGGGCTATAGTGCCGATGACGATCCGGATGCGCGCGAGGAATGGCCGGCAAGGCTGGCGGCGTGGCTGAAAACGGGGACATCCATATCGCCCATACGCTGATCGAAGGACTGGATCAGGCGCCCGCAGCCCTCGGAGGCGGCCGCCGCGGGTGAGCATATGGGCTCCGTCATCGTCCGGCTTTTGATCTCGACGATGCGGGCTTTTAAATCGGCCGCGATCGCTATGCGGCGATGGCGGTATTCACGGAAGGTTGGACGTCGCGGGCTCAGTTACACCAGCCGACATGCGATGAAGGTCAAGACGCGACGTCCAGACCACACGGCGCGAACCGGCTGACGCCCGGCCGCCGATCGGCTTCGAGAACGCAGGGGTAGGGGAAATTTCGGTGCTGTAGGTCATTGATCCCCACCCCCGCGCCGTGCTGCCACCAAGCCTTGCCCAATCTCCTGTCCGACGTGGCGGAGACCATCGAACCACAATAAGCTTGACCAGATGTCCTGCCGGCCACGCTTTCCAGCTATCGACGGCGTTAGCACCATCGAGCAGGCGTTGCGGCGTGCCGGCAAGGGGTATGTACGCGGGCGTGAAAGGCGACCATCGCGTCGCTCGTGGACGATAAGCCGGTTGTGGCCGTCAGGCCGCCGCAATGCGCGCGCAGTCGATCAACACAACTGTAATGCTGAGGCCGTATCTGCTTGGTAGCTTGAGCGCTGCGGCTCGGATCGCCGACCGCCCCGCCGTCCGACTCAACCTTCGTTGCTCCTGCCGGTGGTCGTCGTTCCAGCGTAGAGCTGGAAACGACGGTTTCGTCCTGATCCCAGGCTGTTCCATGCGCCTGCACGGCTGGGCTGAGGGGCGCTATTCGCCCTGAACGAACGGCGGGTTTTGGGGATCGTCTCAACGGCGTTGAGGGCCGCCAAATGGGTCAAAGACACATCACAATTGTATCAAGAGATATTTGTCTATCGCAAAGGCAGGCATCATCTTAACCCCGCTTGACCGCAACCATCTACATTATTCCTGCGTCCGGCAGGACTATCGCAATGAAGTCCTGAATATATTCAAATCAAATAATGGTGTAAATGGCGTAGATTGATCCAAAGCAATCTAACAAAATCTCTCAGATCGATCCGCTTATCATGACGTTCGAGGAGGTTAAAAGCCTTGGCGTTCATAGTAAACGCTTATTTACCGACCCGGCGTAGAACGCTTTCGAGGGAGGGAGCGGCAGACAAAGACATTGAAATCGCTGGCGACGATGCGAGTATGCGTGGCATGCTGATTTGGTGGCGTGTTTCGTCGCGCTGGGTTCGGTGGTGACGGGCGTGATGCTGGAGCAATCGGCCAAGACGCGGGCGGAGACGGGGGCATCGTCGCCGATCAGGTGACGGCCGAAATCCGCACCCAGTTCGAACGCCCCATCGGCATCGCCGGTGGGCTGAAGGCAGCGATCGCGCGGCGGCGGGGCGCAGGGCATTGCCAGCCAGGAGGCGCATAACGGCATCCTGAAATCCACGCTGATGACCAACTGATCAGATTTTGGATCGGATCGGGAGCCCAATGCCTTTGACGGTCGAGACGCCAGTTTTGCCGGTACGCCCGGCTATGATCGTACCGGTCGCTTCCTGCCCTATTGGCATCATGCGGGCGATGACGCGGCGGTCGAGCCGCTGACCGGCTGCGGAGAAGCCGGGCAGGGCGACTGGTATCTGGTCCGCGCCAGACCGGACGGCCCCTGATGTAGGGGGCCGAGCCTGTATGGTGGCGGGCAAAGAAGACGCTGATGGCCTCGGTCGTGCTGCTATCAGGAACAGGGACGCACGGTCGCGGTGCTGGGCGTCGATCTGGGGCTGGGCGACCTCTCCAATCGGATCGGCGCGATTCATTTGCCCTTGCGACGGCAATGTCGAGGTTTTGTCGGAAAAGGATCTCTGCTTATACACCAGCGACAAGGCGGCGCTGGGCAAGCCGGGGTTGCATTTCACGCCGGGCTATTCGGTGGTCGACGACCAGGCGATGGGGAAGGTCATCCAGATCATACGCCCGATCCGTTTCGACGGGTTCGACCGCGGCTGGATCGTGCGCGTGCGTTTGCCGATGAGCGCGGTGCTGGCCGATGCGCGCCGGTGGAACTGGTCCTCCTGATCTCGGCACTGGTGATGGTCGCGGGACTGGCCTTCGTGCTGCGCCGCATGTCCAAGCGGCTGGTCGGCGATCCGCTGGCCGATCTGTCGGCGGAGATGGAGCATGTCGCCCGGGCGATCTGAGCGATCCGGTGCGCGCGGACGCCAAGGCGCAGGAGATCGCCAAGATGCGGATGGCGGTCGACGTGTTTCGCCAGACGGCGCGCGAGAAGCGGGTCGCGGACCAGAATCAGGAACAGGTCGTCACCAGCTCCGGCCGACGCGCTGCAGGGGCTGGCGGCGGGCGATCTGTCGACCAGCTGACGCGCAGTTCAGCGGCGAATATCAGCGCATCCAGAGCAATTTCAACGATGCGGTCGGTCGCCTTGCCGATGCCATGAAAAAGGTGGCGAGCAGCGCCGGCGACGTCAGCGCCGGATCGCGCGAGATCAGCGTGGCGGCAGAACGATCTGTCGCGCCGTACCCCGGCAACAGGCGGCCAGCACAGGAGGAGACCGCCGCAGCGATCGATGAGATCACCGTCACCATCCGCCAGACGGCCGAGGACGCCGCGCGTACCAACACCGTGGTGGGACAGGCCCGTGCCGAGGCCAAACGCTCGGGCGATGTGGGTACGCCGGGCGATCCTGTGCGATGGACGGCATCGAACGGTCCTCCGCCGAGATCGCCGACATCATTTCGGTGATCGACGGCATCGCCTTCCAGACCAACCTTCTCGCGCCAACGCGGGGTCGAAGCGGCGCGCGCGCGACGCGGGCAAGGGCTTTTGCCGTCGTCGCCTCCGAAGTCCGCGCGCTGGCACAACGCTCGGCGGATGCCGCCAGGACGTCAAGCAGCGGGTGACCGCTCCACCGCGCATGTCGAGGCCGGCGTTGGCCCGTGTCGGAGACGGGGCGCTCGCTCGACCTGATCATCGAACGGGTGGGTGAGATCGAGGGGCTGGTCGCCGGAATCACCTCGGCCACCCAGCAACAGGCGGGCGGACTGCAACAGGTCAATATCGCGGTGTCCGAGATGGACGGCGTGACCCAGCAGAACGCCGCCATGGTCGAGGAAACCACCGCCGAGGCGCGCAACCCGGCCGCCGAGGCCGAGGTGCTGGCCAGCGAAGTCGCCCGCTTCCGCCTGAGCGAGGACGGACCGGTCGCGGCGCTGGCCTCACGCCATGATGGCTTTGCGTCGGGACGCGCCCGCCCGGCAAGCGCCGCGCGCCCGTCCGGCCCCCAAGCCGGCCGATCCGCGGTGGCCGGCAACACGGCGCTGGCGGTGTCCAGCAACGACTGGTCGGAATTCTAACCGTTCATTGGCCGGCGGCCCCGGGGGGGGAAGCTGGCCGGTCATTTCAAAGCATAGCGGCATCGGTGTGCCCGATGGCGCGAATGGCGGCGCGTTGAGCCCAGCATCGCTGGCACACTCGCACCGAACAGGGTATCGCGACGTTCCTATCTTTCGCTGCCCCGGCGACGACCTTTGTTCGCGGCCGATACATCCATCCCCGCCAGCCGACGGGATCACTGCGTCGGTGGAGGTTCATTCCGGCGGTCCGCCGATGACGGAGGCTGGACGCTGTCACCGGCCGATGTCATGCCCGACGACATGGCGTTACCGGCTTGGGTCGAGACGCCCGAGGTGGTGAGCCCGCCGACCTGGCAGCTTATCGCCAGCGCCCCGCCTGAAGCTGGGGATCGGGGAATGCGCGGGCGGATCGACATCCGCTTCAACGACGTCAATGGCGCAGGGGACCGGGCGACCTCGACCCACGCCTGTTCGATACGCTGATCCTCAGCGCCAATTATGACGGGCTGCGCTTCTTTCGTCGGCCGATTACCGCTTCTACGGCGGTAATTTCATCTATGGCCGGCGCAACGGCTATCAGGGCTATCCCGGCGAGATCAGTTCCTGTCCTATGCCTATGCCGGTGCCAAGCTGTCCCCGAACGACCGGGACGGTCGGCATCCAGCCAGTGCCGTTCGACGACCGCTATTGGGGTCGTCTCGGTATAACAGCCCGGGCTTGCCTACGGCCCGGAAGAGGCTCCATAATACCGGCATCAGCTATACGCATAGCGACGACCGGGTCAGCGTGTCGGCGGGCTTCTTCCCCGTCGCCGGTCCGCCCGGCATCGGCAACAACCGCGACAGCGCGCGCTTCTTCGGTCAATATCGTCCGGGCGATCCCTATCTGCCCCTTCGCCTCGCGCAATGCCGAGCGCAACATGGCGATCGGCAAGGTCCGCTGCCGCTGGCGAGCACCGCGCGCGGGCAGCTCAGCGTCACCGGATCGGGCTGGGCCTCGCAGGTTCACAGTTTCGACACTGGCGAGAATGGGTCGCGCCATGCCTTCGCGCTCAGCCTGAAGGACGACCGTCGTCCGCTGCGCTTCAAAGCTGCTCGCCGCGCATCAGGACATCGATCCGCGCAATGCCGAGCGCAACGACCTGATCGCGGTTGGCGACTATGACTTTTCCTATAATATCGCCGCGAAGGGAACGCTGACCTTTCGCCGAGATGGGTTACGCGGTCGATACCGGGTCATTTCCTTCAGCTTGGACGTCTATGCCAGCTATGCCCGCGTCCTGAAAAAGGCCGCCTTCGCCGATACGCAGCGCATCAATGTCGGCGCCTTCTGGAACGACAAGGCGAGTAAGCGTATCCGCATCTGACGGAGATGCTGGTCGGCCGGAACGACCCCCTTGCGTCGGTGCTAACAATTTACCTCGGCGCAGCGCAAGGGGCGATAACCGATGGAAGGCGTCATGTCCTGATGATGTTCGGCTATTATATGTAACACTGGCTTTATGCAGCGGCGTCCTGATGTTCCATTAGCCGAAAGCACGGCTGTCAAAGTCAAATATGAATTTTGCTTTGAATGACCTTTGATGGCGCCTGCCGCTTGAACGATTCACAAAGGCATTATCGGTCGGCTTGCCGGCCCTGCTGAAGCCCAACGTCACCTGGTTGATGTACGCCCAATGGTCGAGCGCCCGTAGGAGATAAAATCCGGCCCGTTGTCCACGCGGATTTTGGTGGGCGAAGATCCGCGATCGAACAATAGGCGGTCGAGCACGCTCGACGACCTGCTCGCCCGTGAACTTCGATTTTTCAGGCAAAATCTCCGGTTCGCTTCAGCTTCGACTTTGCCAGATTTCTCTCTCATTCTCAATGGAGGCATTTTTCGGGACGGGGCACGGTCCTCGGTCCGTGCCCTGCCGTTTAAGTCGCTTGCAAAGTTTGAAATATCTGTTCGAGGCGGTGGCGTTTCGCGGACCATCCGGCGGCGCGGATCGTTGACCGGCGATGGCGAGTGCCGCAAACCCAAATATTCCACACGGTCGGCATGGCGGCCGCGTCGGTTGCTGATCACTCGTTCGGCGATGGCGTTCGCCCATGGCCGCGAGATGGTCGAGCGCGCCGTCGCTTATGGCGTGGAGATCGTCGAACTGCCTGGCGACCGTCTCAACGGCCTGCCTGATGACCCGCGCCAAGCCTTCCATGCCGCCGCCAAGTCAACCTGGCCGTGGTCGTCGCACCGCCCCTCCGCGAAAGCTGCAGCCGATCGCCCTGAGCGCCGACTGGCGGTCGATCTGGCGGAGGGTGCCCGGCACATTGCAGCTATTGCTATCTCGCCGGTCGTTGAAGGCCGCCGATCACCCGCGCCTATGCCAATCTCGACGAGATACTGGAGAGCCTGCCGGCCTATTCCGGGGCAGGGGACCATCACCCGCGCAATCGCGACCGGGTGCATGAAGGTATTGACGTTCGAGGCGTCCTGCTATACCGATCCGCTTGCACTGGAGCCGATCACCGGATCACTGTCGCGCGCCATTGCCGGGTTCGGGCGATGGGAGGCGCCGGTCCAGTTGCGCTTCACGACCAAATTCGCCGATGTCGCGCCATTGCTCGCGCTCGATCATCAGGGGCGGACGCGGATGCGGGCATCGATCAACCCCCGTCTGTTTGCGCGTTTCGAGGGCGGAACCTCGCCGGTTGCAGAGCGGCTGGTGGCGCTTCGGCGGATGGCGCTGGCGGGCTATCCGGTCGGGCTCACCATCGCGCCGATCATCGCGGCGGAGGGCTGGCGGGAGGCCTATGGCGCGTTGCTGGCGGATGCGGGTGCCGCGCTGGCGGATGTGCCGGGGCTCGACCTGACCGTCGAACTGATCACCCACCGCTTCACCAGCGGATCGAAGACGGTGCTTGATAGCTGGTATCCCGGCTCGGCACTCGACATGGGATCGGCCAACCGTACGACGAAGCGGACGAAGTTCGGCACCGAGAAGCAGGTCTATGATGCCGAGACGATGCGCAGATTGCGTCGGTTTTTCGAGCGGATCGCCTTGGCGCTGCCATTTGCGCGTATCCTCTATTGGACATGACGATCTTCTTCACCGCCGACACCCATTTCGGCGACCACCGCACCATCAATATCCAGAAGCGGCCCTTTGCCAGCGTCGGCGAGATGGATGCGGTGTTGATCGAGCGCCGGAACGCGATGGTCGGGCCGGACGATATCGTCTGGCATCTGGGCGATGTGGCGAGGCGGGCGGCGGATGTGCCCGCACTGCTCGACCGGCTGCACGGCACCAAGCATCTTCTGCGCGGCAATAACGATCCCGATGCGACCTCACCGCGATAGGCTGGGCGAGTGTCGGCGATTATGCAGAGATCGTGGTCGATGGCGAGGCGTTAGTCCTGTGCCACTATCCGTTTCGTAGCTGGAACGGGCAGCATAGGGGCACGCTGAACCTGCACGGGCACAGCCATGGCCGCCTGAAACCCATGCCCCGTCAGTTCGATGTCGGCGTCGACGTTCAGGAATTTGCTCCGGTAACGCTGGGCGGCTTCTCAGGGCGACCAGAAAGGTGCGATAGGCGGTGTCATGTTGAAGACACGTATGAAGCGGATCGCGGACCACCCGTGCGGCGGCGGCACGAACGATCGCCCTGATCGAGGCATCGGTCGTCGCGCTGAGCGATGACGATCTGCTCGATCTGGCGGATATATTTT
The DNA here is from genome assembly GCA_903632075.3 of Acanthosepion pharaonis. Taxonomy (NCBI): domain Eukaryota; kingdom Metazoa; phylum Mollusca; class Cephalopoda; order Sepiida; family Sepiidae; genus Acanthosepion; species Acanthosepion pharaonis. Next base: position 141,167 of record CAHIKZ030003156.1, on the reverse strand, counting down.
CCGGTGCATCGCCGTCGCCGCTGGGGGAGATGGCGTCGGCGGAAATGGCGAAGCGGCATCGCCCTGTAAGGCCCGCCGATGGTCTGGCGGGGACATGATCAGAACCAGGATGATCCAATGGCGGCTTTTGACGACAGCTTCGATCCCGAACTCGGTGTGGCCTGCAACCGGTTGGCGGCTGGGTGGAGTCGCTGCCGCAGGATGCGCTGATCGATCCCGCGTCGCAATTGGGGAGCAGGATTTGGCGCTGATCCTGCGGCATCTTTTACGCGACGCGGCTTGACGCCGTGGGCGAAAGAGCCCCCCGTCCAGACGGCGCCGCATCCCGCGCCGCGCGCGCGTCGGTGCCGGTGACCGCGAAAACTGACCCCGGGGCACGGCGGTCGCGTCCGAATGGGGCGCTTGGCGGGTATCCCTTTTGGTTTCTCAAAGGGCTCCACCGCTCGTTCTTCATCCTGATGAAGCCAGAAACCGATCGGCGGTGGTGCGCAGCGACAGCGCCATGATGGTCAGCGCCGGATTGGCCGCCAGCGCGCTGGGGAAGACCAGTATCGCAAATCCACAGATTGGGGATGTCGAAGCTGCGCCCCTCCGCATCGACCACCGCCTCGTCGCCATGGTGACCCATACGGCAGGTGCCGATCGTGTGAGCGATCGACCGCGAAGATATCCACGGGCACCGGCCGCTTCCCAGATGGCGGTCATGGTCTGGCGGGCGTGGCGATCGATCGCCTGCTCATTCTCATGATAGCTGAAATCGATCCCGGCCTTGCGATGGCCAAAGGCGTCGGTCTCGTCGGATAGGGTCAGCCGGTTGTCGGAATGCGGCAGGTTCGCCATTGATGCCGATCCCGGCCATCCGATTATAATGGTGCAGGATCATTTGAAGGCGCGTGCCCCACATGCCCGGCACCACGTGCCAGCCCGGTCGCCAGATTGACCGGCAACACGCCCGTGCTCTGGATCAGATAACCGCCGGCACAGCCTGCCTCGGCAGGGCGCATCATGTCCTCGGTGATGAGCGAGGAGGGATAGCCGCGGTTCATCCGCATCTCGGCGTCGAAGCGGCCCCAGATCTGAGTGGCGACATGCGCTTATGAAATTGCGGCCGACCTGTCCGCTGGAATTGGCGAGGCCCAGATTGAGCAGCAGGCGCGGGCTCTCCACGCCGCCGGCGCACAGGAAGACGGCGGCAGCGTTGGCGGAGGTCCCCGCCATCTGGCGATAGACGACGCCGGTGATCCGGCCGGCATAAAGATCTACCCGGAGCGACACGACGCGCGCACCCGGCCGAACCTCGCCCCCATGCGCGACCGCAAAGGGCAGGTAGCTGGTGTCCATGCTCGTTCGAGGCGTTGCGGCACCCCCTGATGGCAGGTGCCGCAATTCACACAGGCTTGCTGCCGTCCCCAATAAGGCTGGTCGGGTCGCGCGATACCAGGGCGGCGGGCGCATCGGTGGCGGTGATCCTGATCGCTTGCATCCCCGCGCCATCGCATCGGCGGGACGCATTGCGCGGAACCGGCGGATAGGCATAGCGCCGTCCCGGTCCTGGATAGGTGGCCGGGCCGGATACGCCGGTAAAGCCCTCTACCTCCCCGGATATAAGCCAGCAGTTCGGCATGCGGATCCGTTAATCGGCGCCCTGCCCGGTCAGCGTCTTGAGTTGCAGGTCACGCGGATCCGGGGCGAGGGCAAAAGGCACCCCAATGGAGCGCCGATCCGCCGACGCCCATGCCCGAATTGTTCGGAGCCGAAGGCTGTCGGATCGGCGCCACCGCTCAGCCGCTCGTCCATCCAGTAAATGTCGGCCGCCAGTTCGTCGGCGACATGGTCGTTAAGGGAAAGGAGCGGCCTCCAACGCGACGACCGACAGACCCGCCAGCGGGCCAGACGTGCGGTAAGGCGCCACCCGCGCCCGTACCGATGACCACCGCATCGACCATTTCGCCTGTGCCATAGGGGCGCGCGGCTCACGCCGGTGTCTCCCGGATCTTCTGCCGTGCTTCGACGTCGTTGGCGGCCGTGCAGGAGTAACCCTGTTTGCGCGGACCGTCGCCGCCCACCGCAAATCCGTCATAGCCGATCGCCGCCATGGTGGAGGGGCAGCGAACCCATTGACGTACAACCTCCGCGCGGACGTCTTGAAACCACAAAACCATCTGTTCGGGCGACAGATGATTGCCATCATCGGCGAGGCCGCCCTGACCCGGCGGCGATCCGCTCCAGCCAATCACCCTGCTCGCCTTCGCCAAGCGCGACGAACCCACCCGCCGGGGCGTCCAGTGTCGCCGTGCCGCGAACCCGAGCCTCGGCATCGCAGGAGGGGCGGCGAAGCGCCATCCATCGCCCTTTCCTTCGGTCACGACCATTTCAACTCGCGACGCGAGATCGTTATCGGCCCCGACATCGGGGAGGATATGGGCGATCGTTGGCGGCGATCGCTCGGTGTTCCGGCGACCAATCGGACTCGCGATGGGGGACCGGGCGGGTCCAGTTCCAACATGGCGGTGCGGGTCCGCTGGCTGACCCGGTCGGAGCCGAGAAGCCGACGAACTCCGCCGGAAGGATCGACGGCGCGATGGTCGCGACATGATCCGCAATCAGCCGGGCCAGGCTTGGCTGTTCTTATAGGGATGAGATGCGGGCCCTTCCACCGAGCGATCCGGCATGACCATAGTGCGGCAGGTTCAACCGGCGCTGCGCGTCTTCCCCAGTCGCCATCTTCCGCGCCCGCGACAATCAGGGCGGGGATGGAGATGCGTCCGACCCGTGCACTCCAATCTTCCAGACTGCCGCGCTCCAGCCAGCCCAGCCACGCCTCGCGGCTCGATCGGCAGACATCGGCGACGGCCCGGTCGCGCCGTGCTTGGGGGAGCGGTTCGGCGGTGTTGGCATCGACGAAGGTCTCAGCATCCTCCTGCTCGATCGATCCGTTGTCGACCCAGCCGATCATCTGCTGGCGACGATCCTCCTCCATCGGCTCCGGGGGAAGGGGGGGGCGAGGCGGCCACCAGCACGACTCCGACGACACCCGCCAGCCCCGCCTCACCAGCGGCGGCGCGGCTGGCGACGATGGTGGCGATCTTGCCGCCCATACTGTGTCCGACCAGATGCAGCCGGTCAGGCGATGGCGCCGAATTTGGTCGGCGAGGTCATCGGCCATCGTCGCGACATCGGCATAGCCTTCCTCCGCCCGCTCGCCGAAGCTGGGCAGGTCGAGCGCGATGCAGGTCGCGTCGGGCAGAGAGGCGCGTACCGCATCCCATTCGCGGTGGCTGGAGCCCGTGGCGTGAAGAAAACCACAGGTGGGTCGGGTCATGCGGCCTCGCGAACAAAAATCCCTGCTGGACGTCGCAACGGCGGTAGCGTTCGGGTTAAACACCGAGATCAGAAATTAATTTGATCATCGGGGAGAATTGTCGCGTCATCCGGCATGTGGATGATTTCATGGAACCGTGCGCCGAGGCATGCGCCCGCCACAATCCTTTCCCAATTTGGAGTTCTGTGTCAAAGACCGACGAAGCGCAGCCGCAATATCAGATCGAATATCGTGAAATCCGTGCTTTCGGTACGCTGAAAGACTTGCCGCTGGGCCTGTCGGACAATGCCCGCAAGCAGAGCGTTTGATCCTCAATCAGGTTCTGGCCGATACGATGATGTTGCGTGACCTTTACAAGAAACATCATTGGCAGATGTCCGGCGCGACCTTCTACAGCCCATCTGCTGCTCGATACGCATTACGAGAAGCAGGCGGAACTGGTCGACATGGTCGCCGAGCGTATTCAGGCGCTGGCGGTATCAGCATCGCGACGCCGCATGACGTGGCGGAAATGACCCGCATCCCGCGTCCGCCGCGTGGACGCGAGGATGTGCCGACCATGCTGGCGCGCCTGCTGGAAGCGCACAGGATCGTACTGGAACAGGCGCATGAGGGCGCCAAGACCGCCGATGAGTCCGGCGATGACGGTACCAACGACCTGCTGGTCAGCGACATCATCCGCTCCAACGAGCCGCAGGTCTGGTTCATCGGCGAGCATCTGGCTGCCACAGCGCTGCTGCAGCGCGGATTGATCTCAGGCGAACCGGAAAAGGAAAAGGACGAGGCGATGGCGGAGCGTGATCTGGCGAAGGCATCGCCTCGACCGAATTGGAGGAGGGGCAGATCGTCGCCGGGATGGTGGACGGACGCGATGTCGTCCTGGTCCGGCATCGGGGACGGGTCTGCGCCCTGTCCGGCCAATGTACCCATCTGAAAGCGCCGCCGATGGATGGGATCGTGGCCGACGGAACGTTGCGCTGTCCCCGCACCATGCCCGGTTCGATCTGGAAACCGGTGAAGGTCGGCTCCGGCCTTCGCATCGCTCGCTCGACCGGTTCGCAGTGGTCGAAGAGGATGGGCAGGTGCGGATCGATGGGCCTGCCGCTCCAATCGAGCGGCCTGTTCGAAGGCCGATGCCGGGATCGGGCGCATCGTCATCGGTGCGGGGGCGGCGGGCCATGCCTGTGCCGAAATGCTGGTGCGTCATGGTGCCGGGGCGGCGGTGACGATCATCGATGAAGAGGGCGATGCGCCCGGCGATCGGACCTTCTGCTCCAAACAGTATCTGGCCGGCAAAGCGGATCGCGAGGATGCCGCGCTGCCGGCGCTGGGCGGGGTCGATTACCGTTCGGGCGTCGGGGTGGCCTGCATCGACCGGATCGGAAGACGGCCGTCCTGCGCGCGACGGCACGGACATCTCCATGACACGCTGGTACTTGCGACCGGCGCGTCTCCTGCAGGCGGAGTTTTACGGCGCGGACCGTAACGACGTTCATGTCATCCGCACCATGGCTGACGCCGATCGCCTGATCGCCGCCACCGCCGGTGGAGAAAAGCGATCGTCGCGGGTTCGAGCTATATCCAGGTTGGAGGTGGCCGCCCCCTCGCTGATCGCGCGCGGCCTGAGCGTGGTGGTCGTTTCCAGTGACGAACTGCCGCTGGAAAAGACCGCCGGGCCCGAGGTCGGGGCGATGATCCGTGACCTGCACCAGTCGAAGGGCGTCGAATTCCATCTCGGCCGTCGCATTGCGCGTTGGGATGGCAACGTGGCGATGCTGGACGATGGCACCTGAAGTGGAGGGCGACATCGTCGTCGCCAGGATCGGAGTGACGCCGCGCATCGCTCTGGCCGGAGGCGGCAGGCCTGACGCTCGCCGACAAGGCGGCCGGGGTGGGGTTCAGGTAGACGCGATGCTGCGCACGTCGGACCCGGCCATCTGCGCGATTGGCGATATCGCCAGCGTGCCCGACCCCTTCCTTGACACCTGATCCGCGTCGAACATTGGGTTGTGGCGCAGCGCATGGGCATGGCTTGCCCGCCATCTGCTCGGCCAGTCGAAGGTGATTATCAGGATGTGCCCTTCTTCTGGTCGGGCCATTACGATCTCAGCCTGCGCCATGTCGGTCATGTGGCCGCCCCGGACGACCGGACGATCGACGGCAATGCCGTGGAGCAGGAGTTTGCCGTGTCCTTCGCCGAAGATGGCCATGAACAGGCCATTTCTCACGGCCGGGCGACGAACTGGGGGTTGCAGAAAGAATATCGGTGGGATAGCCCCAAAACGGGCGCGGATAGCGGAATTGATCCGGGTTCGGATCGATCCAAGCCTCTGCATCGCCCTTCGTGGTCGATCGATATCGTCATCGATGCTGCATAAAAATCCAGCATTTGAGGATTGTCTCGTTACCGCTCCCACCATCAACTTCATCATGGCGTTCGATGGCCAGCATAGCCACCACCATGGGGCATCGGTCAGGCAAGCGGATAGGACAACCATAGGTCAAAGGGCCCTTTGCACTCCGGGCGGATCGATAAGCATCGCTCAGGAGATTGATATGAAAACGCTTAATCCGCCGGATGAAGCTTGCGCCATTCTGACGATCAAATCTCCGCACGGGTTCGCGCGGTTTTGGTGGAATCGTTTACGCCTCACCGCGCTCGCTCATCATCGGCGCTTTGACCAGCAGTGCGATCGCGATGGTGGTAGCGGCGGTCAGTGGCGACGAATGGCTGATCGGATGCGCCGCCGTGCTGATCGGGCTGGTGGGGCGGTCCGAATCGTCGACGCGCTGCGGATGCGCGGCTCGGCGACGGTGCGGCAGCAGGAGCGGGGCTACCGCGTCGGGGCGCTGACCTATGCCGGGCTGCTGGGCGTATTCGGCCTGCTCACTCCTGACGCGGACCGAGGACGGGGTACTCGATCTGCTGTCGGTCACCACCGCCATCGGCTATGTGGCGGCATTGCGGGCCGCAATGCCGGGCGGCCGCTGATCGCGCTGTCGCAACTCTGCTTCGCGTCGCTGCCGCTGGCCTTTCGCTTCCCCGCCGCTCGATCCGCTCAAGGCATTGCTGGCGGCGGTCATCCTGTTCTTCGTGCTGGCGATGAGCGACATCACGCAGCAGACCGCCACCGCGATCCTGCGCGCGACCATCGCATCGGACGAGAAGGCGGCGCTGGCCGAGCATCATGCCCGGATGGCACGCCGCGACGACCTGACCGGCGTGGCCAATCGTACCTTCTTTCGCGAGCATTTCCAGGAACGGCTCTGCCTCCGGGCGGCATCGGAAAAGAAGCTGGCCTTGCTCTGGCTCGATCTCGATCGCTTCAAGGAGGTGAATGACCCTTCGGCCATCTGGCCGGCAATGCCCTGCTCGTATCGGTCGCCCGGCGTCTGGAAGCGGTTCTGGGCGACCATGGCATCGTCGCCCGGCTCGGCGGGGATGAGTTCGCCGTCATCTGCTGCATTGCCGATGCGCAGGCGGCGGGCCGATTGGAACGGCGATATTGGACTCCGGTCCGCCAGTCGGTCCGCTTCAACGGTCGCGAACTGCGCACCACCGCCTCGATCGGAATTGCCATTGCGCCGGACAATGGCAGCGATGCCGATACCCTGCTGAAAAAATGCCGATCTCGCCCTTGTATCGGGCCAAGGAGAAGGGGCGGGGCGCTTTTCTTCTACGAACCGTTGATGGACGAAAAGATCGAGCGGCGTCGCCAACTCGCCATTGCGCTCGATGGTGCGCTGAGCGGGCGAATTCGATCTGGCCTATCAGCCGATCTTCGACTTGGCGAAGGGGCGCATCACCTCGTGCGAGACGTTGCTGCGTTGGAACAGCCCGCAATTCGGCGCCGTCCCCCTGCCGAGTTCATTCCGATCGTCGAGACAATGCCCTGATCGTCAGCGTCGGCGACTGGGTATTGCGCCAGCGTGCCGGACCGCCTCGACCGCCGGCCGAAGTCACCATCGCGGTCAATCTCTCGCCCGTGCAGTTGCGCGCGCCCGATCTGCCCTTCCGCCGTCATGGCCGCGCTGGCGGCGAGCGGCCTGCCGCCCGAACGATTGACGCTGGAAGTGACCAGAATCCGTCTTGCTCGACGATGTCGAACGCTCGCTGGCGGCGCTCAACGCGCTCAACCGGATTCATGTCTGCACCACGCTGGACGATTTCGGGACGGGCTATAGCTCGCTCAGCTATCTGACCCAGTTTCCGTTTCAGACGCTGAAGATCGACCGCTCCTTCGTCATCGATCTGGAACATAATCCGCCTCCGTCGCGATCGTCCAGACCATCGTAGACCTTGCCGCGAAGCTGGGCATGCGGACCGTGGCGGAAGGGGTAGAAACGCCGGCACAGCTCGAACAGCTTCGGCGGACGCGGTGCGACGCGGTGCAGGGCTTCCTGCTCGCGCGGCCCATGCCGGCGGAGCAGGTGGTCGCGCTGTTTGCTGATCAGGACGCCGGTCATCAAAGGCCCCGGGCGGCTGTTGCTGCCGGGGCCGGTTGATCAGTCGGCGGCCTTGTCCAGCAATCGGGTCTGTGCAGCGACCAGTCGCTCCATCCGCTTCGAATCCGCCTCGGTCAGCCATAACGCCGCCTCGGCCCACAGGTCCACCACCGCCTCCAGTTCCTCCAGCGGCAGGGGATTGACCGCGCGCGACGCCTCGCCAGATCGCACAATGCGCGCTGTGGCGGCGGTCGTTCTGGCGGATATAGTCGGCGACCACGTCGTCGCCCTTCGCCCGGCTCGGCAAGACCATGGATCAGCCCCATCTCATAAAAGCTCTTCGGCGCTGTAGGTCCGGCCGCTCAGGATCATCCGCTCCGCCCGCGCTGCCCCCAGTCGGCGGGACAGGAAGCAATGCGCCCCCATGCCGGGGAACAGGCCGAACAGCGTCTCGGCAGGCCGAAGCTGGTGCCCGCGTTCGGCGATCACGACGTGGAAGGACAATAGCGCCTCGAACCCGCCACCCAGCGCATCACCCTCGACCAAGCCGATGGTGATGATCGGCCGCTCCAGCCCGCGCATGTTGCGGTGGAGAATCTGCACAGGATCGGCCGTAACGGGATAGCGCGGCATGATCGCGGGTGCGGATGGCATGGGCGAACAGGTCCCAGGTCGCCGCCCAGCGAAAACACGCCAGGAAAGCGCGAGCCGAGCACCAGATAGCGGATCGGCATCGCGCCCGTGTCGACGGCATCGACGATGTCCTCCTGCCAGCGCACGAAATCGCGGAGGAGGTCGGGATTGAAGCTGGGCCGGTTGCGGGGCCGCATGTCGGTCCAGAGCGTTTGCGTCCCGGTCGTGGCGGATCGCCAGTTGGTCGAACTGAACAGGGGGTGTTGCCCGCTCCGTTCCGATGCCGGGATGCGGGGCATGTAGGTTCGTCGTCCAATTGGGGTTGTGGATCGTCATCGCGTCTACCGAAATGCAGCACCATGCTGCACGTCGAAAATAGGGACGTGAAACTTGCCGCGAGTTTTCCAGAAACGCCGCGACACCAAGGATTATCGAACGCTGGTCGCTTTCCTTTGAGGACCGCTGCGGCGGCAGGGCTCATCCGCATTCCGGCTGTGCGACGGTGCCGACGGAAGGCGGAGGGGAGCGGCAAGGCGGGTGGCTCGATGGCTTCCCGGGTGCCGGGCGTCCGTACAAAAACCCCGCCCAGATGGCATCCCAATTCCGCGGAGCTGGGCGCCTGCATCTCCGTCTCGATGCCTTCCGCGACGACGACCTTGCCCAGCCCCACGCCCAGCCCGACGATCGCATGGACGATGGCCAGCATGCCGCCATCGGGCTGGTCGATGCCCGCGACGAAGCGACAGGTCGATCTTGATGCGATCGACCGGCAGGCGGCGAAGATGGACCAGCGAGGCGTAACCGGTGCCGAAATCATCCAGCGCAATGGCCACCCCGGCCTCATGCGGCGTGCGCAGATTGCCCAGATGCTGTCGGCCGCGCGGTCGAGCATCACGCCTCGGTCACCTCGACGCACAGGCGGGTGGGGATGCCGTGATGCGCCAGCCGGTCGATCACCCCTGCGCCGCTGATCGCGGCCCGGCCAGTTGGGCGGAGGTAAGTTGACGCTCAACACGCCCAGCCGCTCGCCATGGTCGCGCAACAGGGTCAGGCCAGTTCCAGCACATGGTCCCGATGAGCGGGCCGATCCGCTCCGCCACCAGCACATCGGCAAAGCGATCGGGGTCATATGGCCATGGCGGATGGTTCCAGCGCAGCAGTGCCTCATGCCCGCACACTATCTCGTCGGTCAGCGAGACGATGGGTTGCAGATAAAGCAAGAACTCGCCGCGCCGGATCGCATCCTCGGCATCGTCGGCAAAGGTGATCTGAAGATCGCGCAGACTGCGTTGCAGCGGTCGTACCGACATACGACCCGGCCGAGCCGCTTGCCGGGTATAGCGCCAGATCGGCATTTTGATAAAGCAGGTCCAGCGCCCGGGCATCGTCCGGATAACGTGCCGAGCCGAAGCTGAACGACAGGGTGCGGTTGCGGTCGCCCGGATGCTGATCTCGCCCCTGTAGATCACTCAACATATCTGCCAGCTCGGCTTCCATGGACAGGTCAATAGGGCAGAGAATGGCGAATTCGTCCCACCGATGCGGGCGATGCGAATGCCCGGGATCGCCCGATCGTCCGGACCAGCGCCGATCCGACATGGCGCAGCAGTGTATCGCCTGTGGCATGGCCCAGCCGGTCGTTGACGTCCTTCAGATAATCGACGTCGATCAGGAACAGGCTGAAAGGCGTGCCCTTGCCGATCAGCGCTTGCGCCTGCTCCTGAAAGGCGGCGCGGCTTGCCCAACCCGGTCAGAAAGTCGTATACGCGCGGGCGCAGCGCCTTGGTCTCGGCCGTCGATCCGCGACGCTGGCGCGCCACTTCGAGTTGCCGCCGGATCAGGCGGAACCGGTCCGCGATCGCCAGCGACAGGATCAGCGCCTCGAAGGCGAGCGCGGCGAAGGTCCCTGCGTCGACCGCGCGTCATTTTGCGGCGCAAATCCGAAATTGGTGGGCCAGTCGCGCCAGAACAGCGCGATCACCGGCCCCCAGCCCAGCATGTAGAACCAGATCACACGGCTGCCGCGTCGGACCGCGATGCCGCAGGATATCGCGACCACCAGCACCATGGCGGCGATCACACAGTTGAGCAGCCGATCGGTCAGTACTGGCGGCAGCCACATATCGGCAGCGGCGGTGATCCCCGTCACGACACCGGCCGCCGCCAGCAAAACGGCCGACCCGCGCCGTTACGGGGCAGCACCCTTCCTCGACCACGGCGAAGAACATGTTGCACGCCGCGACCATCAGGCCGACCAGCATGAAGTCCAGCCGCACCGCAAGGGGTCTTTACCAAAGTCGGGGATCAGCAGCGCCGCCGTATTGGTCCATGTGAGCCCATAGATCAGGGCGACCACGACCCAGAGCAGATACCAGCGCTGAAAGGCGTATCGCTGTCCGGGTATGGATGACCAGATTGTAGAGCACGGCGGAGAGCAGTCCCGCGAACAAAACCCATCAGCATCAGCTATGCGATATCGCGGTGCGCGATGGCCGATCCTGGCTCGGCCACGACCTTGCGCATCAGCGACAGGTCGTCGATCCACCGATAACCCAGATACAGGCTGCGAATATCGCGCCCCGGCTGGCGATGCCGAACTTCAGCAGGCCGCCTGGCGCCCAATAGCCGCGGCAGATTATAGGCCGATCGGACCAGTTGCGTGGTGCCCTCACGGCCGACGACGAGCACCGCAATCCGATCGAACCGGGTCTGATCGACGAGCAGATTCCAATGGGCGGGCAGCGAACCCAAAGATGACGCATCGGAGCTTCAGCCAGTCCATTCGGGGCCACGGCTCGGCGGCATCGGGGCCGCACTATAATGCGCGGCGATGACATCCGCTTGGGCAGCGAATCGGGCAGGATCGCGACGCACGCCGATTGTCGTAAATCGATGCTCGCCGCCGATGCCGCTGCCGGATCAGCCCGTGAACAGATAATAGCGAGCACCGCACGTTTGATGTTCGATGCCACTCGCGGCCCCCCATTTGCCGGCTTTGCTCCCTGAAGTCGCGCGCCATGCCGACATACTTATCAAAGAACAACTAGGGGAAGCCGCGTATCGGTGCGGCGCCCACGGCAATGGCATCGTGGCGTTAGAGAGTCCCTTATTGCGACGGGGGCGACGCCTGAGCATCTGGGCATCGATCTCCGCGCCTCAGTGGATCGGCGCCGGCGATTGCCTGCCGTCCGGGTGAAGTCCATGATGTGGTCAATGGCGCGGGTATAGCCGGGCCAGACGGCAGACCGGGGCGTTGATCGCGGTCTTGGCGAACCGACGACATAGCGGCTCATCGCCTGTCCCATCGCCCGATCGCGCGGGGTGGCCTTTGTCGCCATATTTGATCGCGACGGTATTGAAGAAGAACGGAATGTCGGTCGCGTGCTGCGCCCCCGGCTGGCCGACCGAGTCCGCGACATAGGAGAAGCGATATTCCCACGCTGGCGCCTGCTTGTCCGACAGCAGCCCGGCGATTCCGCGGGCACCGGCGATCATGAAGCCGGTCCTGCCCCCTATGTCGGCGCTGGTCGCCCCGACGACGATTACGCGCGCGAACCGACCGTTGGCATAAGCGCGGGGCCCATGTCGACCACCAATTTTGCCATCGGCAAAGGGCCCGCTGTTGGTCGGCGGACCGGCCGGCGGCCGGAACAGCGCCGCCATCATGTTGAGGCCGTCGGTCACCCTCCCTCGGCCTGCGGCGGCGCAGCCGGTCGAGCGCGCATCGGGGCGGTCAGGATCGATATTCTTCGACCGCGCGAAATGGCGCTGATCCGGCTCGACATCGGCCAGCGTCCGCCATCCGACCGGCCATTGCCGCCTGACATGATGAAGGCCTGAACAGCCCCCTTGGCCAAGGGCGAGGTGTTGGAGCATGTGCACCGACATGCCGCCTGCGCTTTCGCCGATGATCGACATTGGCCGGATCGCCGCCAAAGGTCGCCGCGTTGCGCTGACCCATTGCAGCGCGGCGATCTGGTCCATGATCCCATAATTGCCCAGCCGCCCGCCATCGGCATTTGCCCTCGTCAGCTGCGGGCAGCGCGAAGGTGCTGAACCGGGCTGACGCGGTAGTTGAAAGCGACGAAGACCACGCCCTGTTTGGCGAGGCCGGCACCTGAATAGGTCGGTGGCGACGCCCCGCCATTCACGAAGCCGCCGCCAGATCCATACCACCACCGGCAGCTTGCCCTTGGCCGTCACCGGTTTCAGACATTGGCGTAGAGGCAGTCCGGCGGCTTGGTGCCCAGCGGCGCGGCATCGCTTGGGGAAGGGGACCTGCATGCAGTCGGGGGCAGGCATAGCTGGTCGCGTCACGCACACCGGTCCAAAGCTGTGGTTGGCTGCGGCGCGCGCCAGCGAAGCGCGCTGACCGGCGGCGCGGCGAAGGGAATGCCCTTCCAGCTGGCCACGCTGTCTCGATGCCGCCGCGCACCGCGCCGCGGTCGGTCTTGGCGATCGGCGCGGGCCCTTGCGCAATGGCGGGCGCGTTTAGCGGCAGGATCGCGCCATCGCCACGGGTCAGCATCATTCGCATCGCATCGTCTCCCCTCGCCGTTTCCATCCCAGAAACGGTATGTTTTCATGGCTTTGGGTCATGGATAGGCCGGAAAGCCTCGCCAGGGAAGGGGCGGCGTTCCGGCCGCTACGCCCCGCGATATAGCGCGAGACATTGCGCCAGCACGTCGAGCGGCACATTGCCGCCATCGACTACCGCCCGGTCGAAATCGCGCAGGTCGTAGCGCGCGCCCAGCGCTTTGGCGCGGGCCTGCTGCGCGACGATCTCGGCGCGGCTGACCTCGGTATCCGCAGGCCCGCCCGGCCATGCGCAATAGCGATCGATCCTCGCTCGGCATTGCTGCGGCAGGCCGCGGGCGGCGATGAATTCGGCCAGTGCCTTGTCGCGCGACCAGCCGAGCGCGCATGGATGCCGGCATCGACGATCAACCGCACCGCCCGCCGTGCCGTGCCCATCAGATAACCCAACCGCCCGGCGGGATCGCCCTCATACATGCCCAGCCTGGTCGGCGAGCTGCTCGGCATAGAGCGCCCAGCCTGAATAGGTGCTGAACGCCGTGATCGAGCGGATCAGCGCAGGGCCTGCGCATATTCGCCCTGCCAGACATGGCCCGGTATCCCCGCGATAAACGAGGTCGGGAATGGTCACACGGTTGTGGGATCGAGGATCGCCGAGATTGACCCAGACCTTGCCCGGCACGCTGCCGTCGATCGTCCCCGCCCGCCATAAGCGGCCGGCGCGCCTGGCCTTGCGCCAGCGGCATACGCCGGATTTCGAGATGGCCGCGTGCCAGCCGCCGGAAGGCTTGCGGTAACTTGGGTCGGATCGCGTCGATCCGACCCTGCATATAGGCGACGATCTGGCGGCGGCTCTCGTCGCCATCGGGGAGCCGACGCCGGACGCCGCTGACAGGCCATGGGTGCGCTCGGCGACGCTGCCTCGGGTCAGTCCGGCCCGGCGCAGGATCGCATCCATCTGCGCCTGAAGGTCGTCAGGCGGGCACGACCCATGGCGTGCAGTTTCGGTCGCGCTGCGCCGGGTCGTCGTGCCGGCGCGCAGGCCCCGTGCCATTCCGGGGCCATGCGGGCGCGTGCCCAGCCTGCCGCATCGGTCGCCACCCGCGCGTTCGGCGCGCAGCTCGCCCAGTTGCCGCTCCAGCGCGGGCACGATGGCGGTGCGGACGATACGCGCCGCCTGCGCAGCCCAGTCGCCGGGTATGGCTGTCCTCGCGCGCCAATGGGCCGACGAGCGGACCATCGGTATTCGCCGCCTCGGCAATGGTGCGGTCATGCCCGCGATCGTCTTGTCGAGCAGGAAGGAAGGCGGACGACGCCCATCCCGCGCGCCTGACGGATGCGGGTGGTTTCGCCGTCCAATTGCGCGGGCATCGCGGCGAGGCGGGCGAGATAGGCCTCGGCATCGGCCTTGTCGCGCACCGGCTGATCACCGTCGAGCATCTGCGGCACGTCGAGCCACGACCCGACATTCTGGACGACGGCATAGGGCGTGTTGCGCCAGTCGCCGATCGTTGCGCCCATAGGCAGGCCATGCCATCGAGCGCGGTGCGGAAGGCGCTTTTCCACGGCGACGCTCGTCGCGGTCGAGGGATCGAGCCCGGCACGCGGCACTCGGCCAGCTCCGCCAGCGCCCGGTCAGGACGCGCGCTGCCGCACCGTGATTCCCGCCGGCGAACGATCCTCCGTGCGGCGGCGCAGATCGGCATGCGCCCCGCTGTCGACGCCCAGCGTCGTCGCCCGCTCCGGGAGGCAGGTCGAGCAACTGCCGTGCGAGGCGGTCGAGCAAAGCCGGTACGCCATCCGCCGGCGCGGCTGCGGGGGGCGGTCGAAGCGGTGACGGCGGCAAACCCGGCCAGGGTTTCGCGACGAGACAAGAAGCGATCCATCCCCGAGTGATGACCGCGGCGTCGCCGAAGGTCAAACGGGATGCCCGGATGTTGGCGGATTGCACTAAACCGACCCGCTGACAGGAGGACATACGAAGCGTTGTGAAGGGGTGTCGCCCTTTGAAGGTACTCATCCTTGCGGGTGGCGGCCTGCTCATGTCGGGCCCACGGGAACAGCCATCAGCACAAAGTCAAATCGTACATCGATACAAAATACCCTCTCAGCGATGCGGGACAATCGATGACATGCCTTTGCACCTATGAAAGAATGGCAGTTCTGGATCGATCGCGGGGGACTTTCACGGACGTGGTGGCACGGCGGCCTGATGGCACGCTGGTCACCGCCAGCTGCTGTCGGAGGATCCGGAGCGGCGCTATGACGCGGCGGGGCGGCGATCCGGCAGTTGACGGGGGCCGGCGACGGCCCGCTTCAGCCTTTGCACCATCCGTATCGGTACGACGATCGCGACCAACGCGCTGCTGGGCGCGAAGGCGAGCCGGTGCTGCTGGCGATCACCGCGGTTTCGGCGATGCGCTGACGATCGGCTATCAGGATCGTCCGGATATTTTCGCGCGCGATATCCGCCGCGCCCGCCGCTGTTCGCCGAGGTCGTCGAGATCGACGAGCGGGTCGCCGAGACGGGTACGGTGCTGACCCCTCGACGAGGCGGCCGCGGCGGCGGCGTTCGCCAAAGGCCTATGCGGAGGGTCTTCGATCGGTGGCAATCGTCCCGGTCCCATGGCTGGCGGCACGGGCGCATGAGGCGAAGCTGGCCGATCTCGCCGGGCGGCCGGCTTTTACGCAGATTTCGGTCAGCCACCGCACCGCGCCACTGATCCGGCTGGTCGCGCGCGCGGCGACGACGCTGGTCGATGCCTATTTGTCGCCCGTCCTGCGCCGTTATGTGCAGGGGCTGGAGGCATCGCTGGACGAGGCGGCAGCCGGGGACTGCTCTTCATGCAGTCGAGCGGCGGGCTGGTCGCGGCCGATCGCTTCGGCGGCAAGGATGCGCTGCTGTCCGGTCCCGCTGGCGGGATCGTCGGCATGGCGCGGACCGCGCAAGGCGCGGGCTTCGACCGCATCATCGGCTTCGACATGGGCGGCACCTCGACTGACGTGTCGCTTTTTATGCCGGGAGTTATGACCGGCGCTCCGACGCGGTGCTGGCGGGGGGTGCGCGTCGCGGTGCCGATGATGCGGATCGACACGGTCGCGGCGGGCGGCGGATCGATCTGTCATTTCGATGGCGGGCGGTTGCTGGTCGGTCCTGGCTCGGCCGGGGCCGATCCGGGGCCGGCCTGTTACCGGCGCGGCGGGCCGCTGACCGTCACAGACTGCAACATGGTGCTGGGCAAGCTGCAGCCCGATTACTTCCCGCGCTGTTCGGGCCGAACCGCGACCTGCCGCCTGATCGGCAGGCGGCCGAGGTGGCGCTGACGCGCTGCTCGACCAGTGGCGGCGGCGACTGGCGAGCGGCTGGACCGGTTCGCGGCGGCCGAGGGCATGGTCGCGATCGCGGTCGCCAATATGGCGCGGGCGATCCGCGCGGTCTCGGTGGCGCGCGGCGGGACCCGGCCTCCTATGCACTAGCCTGTTTCGGGGGAGCGGGCGGGCAACATGCCTGTCTGGTCGCGATGCGCTGGGCATGGAGCAGGTGCTGATCCATCCGCTGGCCGGCGTGTTGTCGGCGGTCGGCATCGGGCTGGCGGCGCGCAGCGTGGTGCGCGAGGCGACCGTCGCGCTGCCCGCTGGCGGACGCGGGATTGCACACTGCGCTGGCCGAATTGCGTGACGCCGCCGCATCGGCACTGGCCGAGCAGGGCGTTGCGGCGGATGCGATCCGCATCACGACGCTGGCTCAGCTTCGCTATGCCCCGCAACGACCAGACGATCGCGGTCCAGGGATACGCCTGAGGCCATGGGTTGAGGCGTTTGCGGCAACACACCGCCAGCGTTTCGGCTTTGTCGGCGACGATGCGCTGGTCGTCGAGCAATTGCGGGTCGAGGCGAGCGCCGAGGAGGATGGCGGGATCTGCCCGCGCCCCGATCTGCCAGCCCGGTCGGCCGATCCGGTGGCCAGCGTGCCCATGTATCTGGCCGGTGCGATGCACGAGGCGCCGGTCCATGCCCGCGAAGGGCTGGCGGTGGATGGGGTCGTGACCGGTCCGGCGCTGATCCTGATCCGGTGTCGACCGTGGTGGTCGAGCCCGGCGCTGGCGCGCGCAGGTGCTGAGCGACGGCACGTTGCTTCGAACGTGCCGAGGCGCGCGCCGCGCAGGCGGCGACGATGCGGTCGATCCGGTGCGGCTGGAGATTTTCGCCGGGCTGTTCGCGGGGATCGCCGAGGAAATGGGCGCCGCGCTGCAACGCAGTGCCGCCTCGGTCAATATCCGCGAGCGGCTGGACTTTTCCTGCGCGCTGTTCGACGCCGAGGGCGGGCTGGTCGCCAACGCGCCGCATATCCCCGTGCATCTGGGATCGATGGGTGAGAGCATCCGCACCGTCATCGCCAATCGCGCCAGCACGATGCGCGAGGGCAGGTCTATGCGCTGAACGATCCTTATCGTGGCAGCACCCATCTGCCCCGACATCACGGTCATCATGCCGGTCTTCGCCGGGGCGAGACGCCGGTCTATTATGTCGCGGCACGCGGGCATCATGCCGATGTCGGCGGTACCGCCCGGCCCATGCCACCCGACAGCCGGACGCTGGCCGAGGAAGGCGTGGTGTTCGACGATATGCTGATTGTCGAGGACGGCGTGCTGCGCGAACAGCCCATCCGGGAGCTGCTCGCCAGCGGCCCCCTATCCGGCGCGTAACATCGACCAGAACATCGCCGATCTCGCCGCGCAGGTCGCGGCCTGCGCGCGGGAGCCGATGGGTTGCGCCAACTCGCCGCGCAGCAGGGCGAAGGCGTCGTCACCCGCTATATGGCCTATGTCCGGGCGCATGCCGAGGCGATGGTGCGGCGAATGATCGCGACCCTGTCCGACGGCCATTTCCGCTATGCGCTGGACGACGGCGCGGCGGTCGAGGTGGCGGTTCGCGTCGACCCGGCACAGGGAAGCGCGTTGATCGACTTTACCGGCACCAGCGAACAGCGGCCGACCAATTTCAACGCGCCGCTCGCCGTCACCCGTGCCGCCGTCCTCTATGTCCTGCGCCTGCTGGTCGATGAGGCGGTGCCGCTCAACGAAGGCTTCCTGCGCCCCGTCGAGATCATCGTGCCCGAAGGATCGATGCTCAACCCACGCGCCCCCCCGCTGCCGTGGTGCCCGGCAATGTCGAGTCCGGTGGGTCACCGACGCACTGCTCGCTCTCTGGGCGCGATGGCGGGCAGTCGAGGACGATGAACAACCTGACCTTCGGCGACGACAGCTATCAATATTATGAGACGATCGCGGGCGGGGCGGGCGCGGGGCCGGGCCATGACGGCGCCGATGCCATCCAGACGCATATGACGAACAGCCGCCTGACCGATCCCGAGATATTGGAGACGCGCTACCCCGTGCTGCTCGAGGCAGTTCGCGATCCGGCGCGGATCGGGCGGGGCAGGCGAGCGGCACGGCGGCGACGGCACCGTCCGTCGTCTCCGCTTCCTGCGGCCGCTGCGTGCCGGCATTCTCAGCAACCGCCGCGTCGTGCCGCCCTTCGGCTTGCCGGGGCGCGGACGGGCAGGTCGGCGTCAACCGGGTCGAGCGGCGGATGGCGGCATCAGGCGCTGGCGTCCACTGCGCGGATCGACATGGAGGTCGGCGACGTGCTGGTGATCGAGACGCCCGGCGGCGGCGGCTATGGAAGCCTGCGCTGATGTGGGTGCTGGCGGGGATCGTCGTCATTGCCGGCGGCTTCCTGCTCGCGCGCATCCGCTGCTGGTCATCATCTGTCGGCGGCGGTCACCGGGCTCGCGGCGGGGCTTGATCCCGTGCGGGTGCTGGCGACCTTTGGCCATGCCTTCAACGAGACGCGCTATGTCACCGCTGTCTATATGATCCTGCCGGTCATCGCGCTGCTGGAGCGGCGGGGTTGCAGGAACGCGCGCGGGCGCTGGTCGCGGGCCTGCGCGGTGCGACGACCGGGCGGTTGCTGATCGGCTATCTGCTCTTCCGCCGGTGATGGCGGCGCTGGGCCTGACCTCGGTCGCGGGGCCGGCGCAGACGGTGCGTCCGCTGGTCGCGCCGATGGCCGAGGCCGCCGCCGAGCGCGAGGGGCGACGGCAGCGCCGAGACGGCGGAAAGGTCAAAGGCGATGGCGGCGGCGACCGACACGGTCGGGCTGTTCTTCAGCGAGGACATTTTTTTCATCGCGATCGGATCGATCCTGCTGATGAAGGGTGTGCTCGATGGCTATGGCATCCATCTGGAGCCGTTCCAGCTGTCCATCTGGGCGATCCCGACCGCGATCGCGGCATTCACTGATCCATGGTGCGCGGTTGCTGCTGCTAGATCGACGGCTGTCGCGGCGGGGCGCCAAGTCGTGATCGGGCTTAACTTTCGGTCTATACGGTCGTCGGCGTGGTCTTCGCGATTTTCGCCCTCTCGGGCCTGCGAGATCGGCGTTGGGCCAATGGCGCATTCCACGGACTGATCGCGCTGTCCTTCCCGGCGGGGGATCGATTGGGCGATATCGGCAATGGCGTGCTCGTCCCGGTGCTGGTCGCTATCGCCGCCTCGCCGGATGCGTCGTTCGAGCCCGTCGCCCCGCCACAGGACCGCCATGGCGCAAAGGTCTTCCTGCCCGCGCTGATCGTGCCGGCGGTCGCGCTGCTCGGCACGCTCGCGTTCAAGCAGGTGCCGGCGCTGGTCGATCCCAAGCAGGCGACCTTGGTCGCGCTGACGCTGGGCACGATCATCGCCCTGATCCTGTGTCGCGCGCTGCTTCAGGCGCGGGTGGCCGAGCCCTTTGTTGCCGGGCGCGGTTTGATCGACGATATTGGCTGGGTGGCGGTGATGCCGCAGCTTCTCGCCAGCCCGGCGCGGTCTTTCGCGCTGGCAGGGAAGGGGGCAGGTGGTCGGCACGCTGATCGGTACGATCATCCCGGCGGGCAGCGTGATCGGCGCGGTGCTGGCCTATGCGCTGGGCATGGCGTTGTTCACCATCGTCATGGGCAATGCCTTTTGCCGCCTTTCCCGTGATGGCGGCGGCGGTCGGCGTGCCCCTGCTGATCCAGCGTGCCGGCGGCGATCCGGCGATCGTGGCGGCGGTGGGTATGCTGGCGGGCTTTTGCGGGACGCTGCTGACCCCATGGCGGCCAATTTCAACCTGCTGCCGGCTGCCTTGCTCGGGCTGAAGGACAAGTACGGCGTTATCCGCCGGGCACCGACCGCGCTGTTGCTGCTCGTCTTCAACATCCTCCTGCTTTGGAATGATCGCGTGACCCGGTGGACCCAGCCACAGCGCAACACTTCGCCAGCATGACGCTGGGCCATGTCGGGCGCGAATATCCCAATCATCTCAGCCACGCGCTCGAAGGACCGGAGGATGCGCGGACGCCGTCCGAACTGCATCCCATCTTCTATGGTAGCTTCGACTGGCATAGCTGCGTCCATGGCTGGTGGCAGTTGCCCGGCTGATCCGCCTTTATCCCGATCTGCCCATTGCCGCCGAGGTCCGCGCGCGTGCCGATGCGATGCTGGTGCCCGACAAGGTCGCGGCCGAGATCGCCTATTTCGAACGACCAAGCGCTGGCGGGTTCGAGAGGCCCTATGGCTGGGCCCGGCTGCTGGCGCTGCGCGACGAGGCGAGCCGTCACGATGCCGGTTGGGCTCAGGCGCTGGAGCCCTTCGCCCTGTTCCCCGCGGAGCGCTTCCGCACCTTCCTGCCGCGCCTGACCCATCGCCTTCGCGTCGGAACGCATTTCAACACCAGCTTTGCCCTGACCCCGGCACGGGATTGGGCGGAGGGCGCGACAACGGCCTGCGCTCGCTGATCGCGCAGAGCGTCATCACGTTCGACCGTGACATTGATTGCCGGGCCCGGGAGCCGGGCGGTGACGAATTCCTGTCGCCTGCGCTGACCGAGGCGCTCGTGATGAGCCGGGTCTTCGACGCACCGAGCTTCCGCAACTGGTTTGACGCCTTCCTGCCGCGCGTGGGGAGGGGAGCCTGCCACCCCTGTTCACCCCTGCCATCGTCTCCGACCGCAACGACGGCAAGATCGCGCATCTCGACGGCCTCAACCTCAGCCGCGCTCGGTGCTGGCGGACGATCGGGCAAGCTGGGCGCGGATCATCCGGTGGCGGCGCGGGCGGAAGCGGCCGCCGCCGACCATCTGGCCGCCAGCCTGCCGCATATCGGCGACAATTATATGGGCGAGCATTGGCTCGCCACCTTCGCTACTGGCGCTGGCGGCATGATGGGCTTTGGCCTCCTGAAGGGGAGGGGTGGCAGTGCAATCAGTCCGGCTTGCCGCCCGTTAGCCGTAATGCGGTTCGTCACTCATCGTCCAGGAAGAGATGGCGCAGCATCGCGGTCATGGCGTCGGTGCCGCGCTGGGTCAGGCGGACGATCAGGCGGCGATGATCCGTCGGGTCGGTGCGGCGGCGAAGGAGGTTCGATTCCTTCCAGCCGGTCGATCCGACGCAGCGCGCTGGTCGAGCTTTCCCCCGACACGAGGATCAACTCGACGCAGAGCGGCCGGGCCTGCTGCTCGGCGATGAACAGCTCCAGCATCATGTCCTGGGCGGGATCGCGGAACACATCGCGGGGAAAGAATTGCGCGACGATGGCGCGCATCGCACAGATACTGGCGTGCGTGTCGAGCAGGCTGGGCGTATTGCTCCGCGCGGCCGGTTGCGCGGAATAACTCCGTGTGGGGGTGGGGGGCGAAATAACGAGCGGCGCTACTCTTGGGCATGGGCATGATCCTGTGCTGATGCCGGGTTCAGAAATTCCGGCGCGTGGCTTGGGATGGGAGCGGCATGGGAGAGGAGGCGCTCATCGCTCGCGCATCGCTTCGCGCGCGCGGTTGAGCGGTTTCAGAAGATATTAGACGCAGTCTTGCTGCCGGTGTGGATGTCGGCAGTGGCGATCATTCCCGGCACGATCCAGGCGCTTGCCCGCCTTGTTGACCAGCAGAGTCCGACCGGGTGCGGATGAAGACCCGGTAGTAATAGACGTCGGATTGACCTCGTCGCGGATGGTATCGGGCGAGATGCGCTGACCTGCCCCCTCCAGCCCGCCATAGATCGCATAGTCGTACGCCGTGATCTTGACACTGCACGCTGGGCGGATGAAGGCGATGTCGCGCGGCGACATTTCGCGCCTCGACCAGCAGGCGTTCGTCGAGCGGCACGATCTCCATGATCTTGCCATTGGGCGGATGACGCCGCCGATCGTCGACACCTCGATATTCTTGACCACGCCGCGTACTGGCGAGCGCAGGGTCAGGGCGCTGGAGCGTGTCCGACCGGCTGCGCAATGACGGGGGCCAGCGCTGACCTCCTCGCCGACCTTGGCCAGATCCTGCCGCGCCTCGACGATATATTGCGAGCGCAGATCGGATTTCTTCAGGTCAGCTCGGCGCGCTGACGCTTCAGGCGCAGCACCTCGACATTGCTGGCCGCACCGACCTCGATCAGGGACTCGCCGATCCTGACCTCGCGCCCGATGAGTGCGAGCGACTCGTCGATCAGGCCGATCGAGCTGGACAGGCTGCTGCGGCGGGCATTGTAGAGCCGCTGCTGCTCGGCCTTCAGCTCGGGAAGGCAGCGAGTTCAGGGGAGAAGGTGAGGGGCGTCCCGTTCACCTCGGCCTGCAACCGCGCCTGCGCGGTGAGCGCGCACGGTATTTGGCGGCGCTTTCCTCGACCGTCGATCCGGCACAGGGCGGTCGAGCTGGGCGAGATCTGGCCCTGGCTTCGATGTCGTCCCGGCGCACCAGCATCTTGGCGAGGATGCCGCCTTCCAGCGATTGCAGCACCTGTTCGCGGCTGGTGGGCACCACCTGCCACTGCGCGCCACCTCGTCGAGCGTGGCGAACCGTGCCCAGCCCAATGCGGCCACGAACAACGCGGTCAGCACCCGGTCATCCGCTTGGCCGCGAGCGGCGCGCGCCGCCCTCATCGGCAAAGGGCAGGTCGGCGGGGCGGTCAGCGCGTTCATGCCGCACGGCTCCGGCCGGCACTGCGCATCGTCTCCAGCGCGGCGTCCTTGGACTGATCCGAGCAGGATCTGGCCATTGTCGATGATGATGATCCGGTCGACCAGATCCGAGCACGCGCATCCGGTGGGTGGCGACCACGACGGTGCGGTCGCGGCTCCAGTCGCAGAAGCGGTCGATGAACTGGCGCTCGAGGTTTCGTCCATAGCGGCGGTCGGCTCGTCGAGCAGCATCACCGGGGCTGGCGGATCAGGAGCCCGGCGAGGAGCAGCGCCTGTTGCTGTCCCCCGACAGGCCGAGCCCGCCCTCCAGCACGACATGCTCCAACCCGTCGCGCAAGCGCCGGACGAAGTCGATCGCCCTGACCATGTCGAGCGCACGCACGATCTCGTCATGCCCCGCCATCGGTGCGCCCCATGGTCAGGTTTTCGCGCAACGTGCCGTGGAACAACCGGCTGTTCTGGGTCAGCAGCGCGACGTCGCGGCGGACATCGGCGGGATCGATCTGATGCAGGGTCAGGTCGTCGAGCAGTATCTCGCCTCCCAGCGGCTGAAGCATCCCCGACAGCCCCACGAGCAGGGTCGACTGCCCGCGCCGTTACGGCCCAGCAGCGCGACCTTCTCGCCGGCGGCGATCTCCAGCCAGGGGACGGTCAGCGCCGGGGGCGCATTGGGATCGGCATAGCCGAACACCGCCGAGCGCAGGGCGAAGCGGCCGCTGACCGAGGGCAGGGGGATGCGGTGCTCGGCATCGGGATTGTCGACCAGCAGCGCCATGATCTGGTCCAGCTCTGCGCAGCGACCTTGGCGTGCTGATAGCGGCCGAGCAGGTGCGAGACCCTGACCCATTGGCGCCATCATCCGGCTGGCCAGCATCGAGGTGGCGACCAGCGCGCCTGTCGTGATGTCGCCGCCGATCACCATCAGCGCACCGACGAAGATCACGGTGGCATAGACCGCGTTCTGCACGCTCTGTGCCCAAGTCGAGGCTGGCGGTCAGCCGCGTTCGCTCGCCCGCCACCGCGTTGCACGGGTTCCACTGGCGCTGGAAGCGCTCCTCGGCCTGTAGCGTCTTGATGTCCTCGATCCCTGCACCGCCTCGACCAGCAGGGCGTTGCGCAGCGAGGTTTCGCGCATCGACTCGGTGGCATGGGCGCAGGCGGCGCTGCGCCTCAGCAGCAGCGCGACGAGCGCGCGACGACCACCGGCACCAGTGCCAGCGACCCACCGATGAAGGCGGAGGATGATAAGGGAAGAGGATGAAAAGGGCAGGTCGGCGATGGCCGCGACCGTGGTCGAGGTCAGCATGTCGCGCACCTGATCCGGGTCGCGGAGCTGCGCGATGAAGGTGCCGGTCGAGGTCAGCCGTGCCCGGTTGCGGACGCGCAGCGCATGGCCGAACACCCGGTCCGACAGCCGCAAATCGGCGCGCTTGCCAAGAATGTCGGTGATGCTGACCCGCAGCCGCCGCAACACGAAATCGAACCCAGTCGCGAGGATCACGCCCGGGAACAGGATGTAGCGTCGGCATCGACTGGGCGGGGACGACGGCTCATAGACCTGCATCGAGAACAGCACGCCCGCCAGCCCGGGCAGTTGGTCACGACCGGGGCGATCGCGACATGGCCGTAACCCTGGCGTCCTGCAGCAGCAGGGTGCGCAGCCAATGCTGCTCTCGAAGGGCGGATATAGCTGTCGACACGGATATCGGTGGCGGAGCGCGCGGGCGGGGACGACGAACGATCGCGTCTGCTCGACCAATGCGGCGAGGGGGCGCCGCGCTGAGCCGCCTTCGCCCGGGCGACCGTGAATTGCGCCTCGCCATCGGCATCGATCGCGGTGATCGGCGCCAACTCGCCATCGGCCGCAGGCGATGACGGGAAGGGGCGCCAGCTGGTCAGCCAAGGATCGCGCTGGGCGCGACGAAGCGGCTCCGACAGGCCGGACGCACGAGCAAGCGCGCGGACCGCGTCTCCCTCATCGCCGCCGCCTGCCACAATGTGGTCAGCCGCGCGCGCCTGCTCGGCGAAGGGCATGCGGAAATGGCGTGCGACTTGGCCAAAGCATGTCGATCCGGGCGAAGGGGTCGGTCGGCGGTGCGGCGGCCCCGCACCGGTCGGCAAGGCGGCGGCGGTCATAGCGTCACCCCCGCACCGTCGTGCCGGTCAACAAATCGTCGCGCGCGCCCCTGAATAATACAGGCAATCGATCGCCAGCCGGCGTAGGTCATGGGTGGTGTTGACGCCCGTCGAACCGGGCCTGCTGCAATTCCTGCTCGGCGTTGAGCAGGTCGACCAGCGTCCGCGTGCCCATGTCGAGATATTGCCGGGCGATAGAGCTTGCCGGTCTCGACCTATTGTCCTGCCGTTCGGACAGGGTGCCCAGCAACTCAGTCCAGCCCGGTGATCTGTTGCTGCGCCTCAGCCAGCCGCTGGCCGATCTCGACCCGGGCTTGGCGCTCGGCGGCCTCGGCGGCGCGCAGGGCGTAATCGGCGCCACGCACGCGGGCGCGCACCGCGCTGCCGCCGAACACGTCGCTGCTGACGTTCAGCCCGAAATTATAGACGCTGCGGTCGGAAAAAGGTGAGATATATCCGCCCGCCGCATCTCGCTGGCCAGCGCGATCGTCGGCAGGCGGTTGGCGCGGGCGCGGCGCTGTTCGGCGGTGGCCTGCTCATATTGCGCCTTGGCGCGCATGATGACCGGGATGTCGGCCCAATCGACCTGCGTGGCACAGGTGCAACTGCGCATCAGCCAGTCCGGCACATCGGGATCGACCACCGGCGCGATGTCGCAGCCCAACAGAAAGGCCGAGCTGGTGGTCAGCGGCGCTGTTCCGCCTCGATCCGGGTCAGCGTCGCCTGTGCAACCCGCCACGCGCGACTGGGCTGGAGCGCGTCGGGCAGGTGGTGGCGCCCTGCCGAACCGCTTTTCGACGAGCGCGCTGATCTCCTCGATCCGCGACAATTGTTCGAAGCGCGATGGTGCGCAGCGCGGCGTTCGCGCTGCACCTCGACCATCGCATAGCCGGTGTCACGGATCCAGCCCATCGATCGCCAGCAGCATGTCGCGACCAGCCGGGTGCCGGCGCGGGCATAGTCGACCGCGCTCGCCACCTTGCCGAAGTCGTGAAATCTGCGATGCGGAAAGCTGGGGCCGGGGGCGCCAGATGCTGCCAGCCGGCTGTCGTAACCGCTGCCGACACCCGCGCTGATGCGGGGAGAGTAGCCTGCACAGCGATGGATGCATCCTCGCCCGCGCGTCAGCGTGGCGGCAGCCTGCCTGACCGAAGGGTGCGGGACCTTTTTACGGCCATCGCGCTTTCCATGGTGACAGGAGCAGGGCTACCGCGCTAACAGGGGTGGCGACCGACGCCATGGCGGCGGGCGGACCATCGTCCGCCCTTCGCTCTCCGACCCTGTTAAGCGTCCCTGCCGCCTCATCGTCATCGATGGCCCCATTTGCCGGTCGAGCCAAAATCTCGGCTAAACTACTTTCAGAACAAGAAATAGGTGTCGAAGTGGAACGACTTCGGCACCTATTATCAAAATCCATTCCGGACTGTTGCGCAGGATGGTCACATTATATGCATGGTGCTCATTTTTCCTGCTCGGGATCGACCAGAAACGGTCAGATAGGCGAGGGGATCGTCCATAATCGGAACGGTCGAATTGATATCGGTAACGGTAGCCGTTACGCCTACATTATCGTTCGCCGTGGTAACGTCGGCGGTCGTTTGATGCGCATCAAGATATTGGCCCAAAACATCCTCGATGCTCCCCTGTCCCATTCCATCAACGACAGGGCGAGTCGCGCATCCACACGGTCGGTTGCCGGTGGCATCCGCGAGGGCCATGTGATCCGCGCTGAGGGTCATCAGGACGACATCGGCATCGAGATGCAGCGCACTATCGGCCGACAGCGCGGTGATCGTCGCGGTCAGGAAGACCAGCGCGACCCCGTTGGTGATGTTCACCGCCACGTCCAGCCGCGCGGTCGAGAACTGGCCGTCGGGCTGGATCAGCTGATAGGTGAAGCTGTCGATCGGATCGGGCGGCGCCAAGTGACGCCGACCGGCGTGTAGGTATAGCCGCCGGTCTCTCGTTGATGGGTGAGCTGGCCATGCGCGCCGTTCAGCGTGATCGGTGTCCCCGATCTCTGGAAGCCGGTGCCGGTCAGCACCTTGATCCCGATAAAGGGACTGCCCAGCGTGTCGTTGGCGGTCAACTGGCCGCTGACCGGGGTGGTGCCGGTCAGGTTGAACTCGTTGAGCCCGGTGACCGTCTCCGCGACATAGACATTGGTATCGAGCCGGGTGGCGCGCCGTTTCGTTCCGACCACCCGTATAGTTATGCGGTGCCCGATGGCAGGTTACTCATCGTGACGCTGATCCCGCTGCCGACCGGGGCCACCGACGCCGGCGACCGCGGTACCCGAAGCCGTGCCGACCACCGCGCCGGCCGGTGTTGGTGACGGTGACGGTATGGCTGGGCAACACCGACAAAGTGGATGCGGTGACCGCCGACAAAGGTGACGGTGGAGGTGCTGTTGGCATCCACGGTGAAGCTGTCATTGACCCGCGTCGTTTGCGGTGCCCCTAGAACCGGCACGGCCGGGGTGGAGAAGAACGTGTCACGGCGGCCGCCCGTTGACCACGACAGGGTGAAGCTGGCCGCCGCGATGGCGGTGTCGTTCACCGCGATCGGTGCCCGCCGGTGATGTCCGGGCTGCCGATCGAGATGGTCAGGCGGGCGCTTTCCCGCTCATTGTCGCTGGCGTCGAGCAGCGTGTAGGTGAAGCTGTCCACCTTGCCGATGGACGCCGCATTGGCATTGGGGGTGTAGGTATAGCTGCCATCGCGATCGATGATCAGCGTTCCCCATTGCCCAGTGACGACGGTATCGTCGACGGCCACCTGCGTCGTCACGCCGTTCAGCGTCACGCTTTCGACGCGGGTCTGCGGGCTGACCACATCGATCTGCCCCGTGGGGCCGGCATCAGTGATGACATTGCCGCTGACCGGCGCGGGCACGCCGAGCGACATCGGTGAAGTCAGGTCGACCCCGGACGTTCAGGCTGCCGAGCAGGCCGACACCCGCCATGTTGTCGAAGGTGACGAAAGGCCCGGTATTGGCCCGGTGCCAGATTTGCCGTGGCGACGGATCGCCGTTGAGCAGGCCGACCTGCAACAGCGAGCTGTTGCCGCCACCATTCACCGCCACCCGTTGGTGCCGTTGAACCGCTGGATCACCACCGAATAGCCGCTGGCCACGCCGACATTCACCGTCGCGTCATAGGTGAAGGTTGTCGCCAGCGTATGCCGGGCTGCACCGTGAACTGGACGTTGGGAACAGCGAGCACTTGGGCATCGGGTTGACGGCGCCGAGCAAGGACCAGCGCGGTATGGTTGGCCGTGCCGACATTCTGGTTGGTCTGGACCGGGTTCAGGTCGACCAGTGCGATCGCCGTATTGTCGAAGGCACTGATGTCGAAGGGGCGGTGACCGCCGTCGAGGCCGATAGATTGCCGGCCGCATCGCGCGCACCGACGCCCAGCGCACAGCCCGCCACCTGCGGGCTGGTCAGCGTGACGGCATAGAGGCCGCCCGCCGTCACCGTGCCGGTGCCGATCAGCGTACCGGCGGCGTTGCGCACCTCGATCCGGGCGCCGGGCTCACCGCTGCCGGTGATGACCGATCCGGTCGGATCGATGACCGCAGTCGGGGCGGCCGGCGGGGTGATATCCGGCGCATTGACCGCGACCGTGCCCGAGGCATTGCCGCCGCATCGGTCTGGCTGAGCGTCAGGACTTGGCCATTGGCCTGCGGGTATGGTCAGCGTCGCGCTGAAGCTGCCATTGCCGGCGACGACGGCCGTGCCGACCAGCTGGCCCAGCGGATCGAAGATGCGGACGGTCGCGCCCGCCTCGCCCGTACCGGTCTACGGTGCCGGTGCCGTTGACCACCCGATCGGCGCGGTCGGCAGGTGATATCGAGCGCGCGCACCGCGTTGGGCAGCGACGCGTTGCCGGCGGCATCCGCACAGGTCACCTGCAACAACTGGCCATTGGCACGGGGCGTCGTCAGCGCCGCTATAGCTGCCATTGGCGCCGACGATCGCGGTGCCGATGACATTGCCCAGCAGGTCGCGGACGGTGACGGTCGCCCCGCCTCGCCGGTGCCGGTTACGATCGTGCCGATGCCGTTGATCGTCGAGGTCAGACCGATGGGCGCGGTGATGTCCCGGCGCCGTCGCCTGCCCGATGGGCGAGACATTGCCCGCCGCATCCGCACGGGTCAGCGAGACGATCTGGCCATTGGCCCGCCGGGCTGAGCAGTGCGGTGAAGGTGCCGTTGGCCGCCACGGGGCGGTGCCCGGGACGGTGCCGTCGACCGCGCGAATGGTGACGGTCGCGCCAGCCTCACCGTGCCGCTGATCGCGGTGCCATTGGCCGCGACGATACCGACCGGCGCCAGCGGTGCGGTCAGATCGGGGGCGACGACCGTGGCGGGGCGGAGACATTGCCCGCCGCGTCGGCACAGGTGACCGTCAGGGTCTGGCTGTTGAGTTGCGGCGTGGTCAGGACCGCAGAATAGGTGCCATTGGCGGCGACCACCGTCGTGCCGAGGATCGCACCGCCCGCATCGCGGATGATGACGTCGCCCTGGCCTCACCGGTACCGGCGATCAGCGTGCCCGCGCCGTTGATGGCGGCGGTCAGCCCGACCGGTGCGGTGATGTCGGGCGCAGTGGCGCCTCGCCGGACATTGCCCGATGCATCCGCACGGGTCAGCGAGACGATCTGGCCATTGGCACAGGCGGGAGCTGAGCGGGCGGCGAAAGCTACCGTCCGCCGCGACCACCGCCGTGCCGAGGACCGCGCCACCGCACTGCGGATGGTGACGGTCGCGCCGGCTCGCCGGTGCCGATCAGGGAGTCGTGCCATCGGCGGAGATGGTGCCGATCGGTGCCAGCAGGGCGACCAGATCGGGGCCGTGATCGGCGCAGAGGCGCCGACATTGCCCGCGCATCCGCACAGGTCGCGATCAGCGCCTCGCCATTGATCTGCAGGGGTGGTCAGGACGGCATATAGGTCCCATTGGCCGCGACCACCGCCGTACCGAGGATCGC
This sequence comes from Acanthosepion pharaonis, assembly GCA_903632075.3. Classification (NCBI taxonomy): domain Eukaryota; kingdom Metazoa; phylum Mollusca; class Cephalopoda; order Sepiida; family Sepiidae; genus Acanthosepion; species Acanthosepion pharaonis. Next base: position 111,115 of record CAHIKZ030003156.1, on the reverse strand, counting down.
ACCGCCCGCATCGCGGATCGTAACGGTCGCCCCAGCTTCGCCCCGAGCCGGTGACGAGCGTACCCGCGCCGTTGATGGCGGCGGTCAGCCCGATCGGTGCAGTGATGTCCGGTGCGGTGCGATTGCGCCACGCCTGGAGACGTGCGAAGCATCGGCTTTGGGTCAGCGAGACGATCTGGCCGTTCGCACTGGACGGGGCTGAGGGCGGCGGTGAAGCTGCCGTCCGCCGCGACCACCGCCGTGCCGAGCACCGCACCCCCACTGCGAATGGTGACGGTTGCGCCCGGCTCGCCAGTGCCGATCAGGGGTTGTGCCATCGGCGGAGATGGTGCCGATCGGTGCCAGCAGGGGCGAGCAGCAGGTCGGTGCGGTGATCGGCGCGGAGCGCCGACATTGCCGGCGGCATCCCACGGGTCGCGGTCAGCGCCTGACCGTTGATCTGCGGCGTGGTGAGCGCGGCGGCATAGGTGCCGTTGGCGGCCACCACCGCCGTGCCGAGGACGATGCCCGCGGCGTCGCGGATAGTGACGGTCGCCCGGGGCTTCGCCGGTACCGGTGATCAGCGTGCCCGCGCCGTTGATGGCGGCAGTCAGGCCGACCGGAACGGTGATGTCGGGCGCGGTCACTGGCCGATGGGCAGACATTGCCGGCCGCATCTGCAGGGTCAGCGGAGGAGCTCACCATTGGCTGGGCGGGGTTGAGCGCGGCCGTGAAGCTGCCGTCGCCGGCCACCACGGCGGTGCCGGATCGTGCCGTCCACCGCGCGGATGGTGACGGTCGCACCCGCTTCGCCGTGCCGGTGATCGTCGTGCCGTCCGCCGACGCACGGTGCCGGCAGGGCCAGCGGTGCGGTGATCAGGTCAGGTGCGGTGTTGTGATCGGAGCAGGGGCGCCGCCATTGCCGGCCAGGTCCACTGCAGGTCGCGGTCAGCGCCGGCCGGCGCGTCTGCGGCGTGGTCAGGACGGCGGCATATGTGCCGTTCGCCGCGACCACGGCGGTGCCGAGACGGTGCCGCCGGCGTCGCGGATGGTCACAGTCGCCCCGCCTCACCGGTGCCGGTCACGAGCGTGCCGGCACCGTTTGATGGCAGCAGTCAAAGCCGACAGGCAGGGTGGGGAATCGGTGCGATCGCCTGGGCGATGGGCGAGACATTGCCAGCTGCATCCGCACAGGTCAGCGTCAACACTTCGCCATTGGCTGGGCGGGCGTCAGGGCAGCAGTGAAGCTGCCATCGGCCGCCACGAGCGCGGTCCCCAACACGGTGCCATCGACCGCCCGAATGGTGACGTCGCGCCCTCTCACCCGTGCCGGTCAGCGTGGTGCCGTCGACCGACACCGTACCGGCCGGCGCCAGCGGCGCGGTCAGATCGGGGGCGGTAACCGGTGCCGAGGTGCCGGCATTGCCCGCGCTATCGACCGGATCGCGCTCAGCACTGCCGTTGATCTGCGCCGGGGTCAGCAGCGCGCGGCATAGGTGCCGTTGGCGGCCACGATGGCGGTGCCAGTACCGTCCCGACATCGTCACGGATGGTGACGATCGCCGGCTTCGCCCGTACCGGTGACCCAGCGTGCCCGCCCGTTGATCGCCGCGGTCAGGCCGACCGGCGCGGGTGATATCGCGTGCGAGCGCCTGCGCGATGGCGAGACATTGCCCGCCGCATCGGCACAGGTCAGCGTCAGCAGCTCGCCATTGGCCCAGGCCGGGGTCAGGGTCGCCGTGAAGCCGCCATCGGCTGCCACCAGCGCGGTGCCGATGGCATTGCCGGCAGCATCGCTGATCGTGACCGTCGCACCGGCCTCGCCGGTGCCGGTCAGGGTCGTGCCATCCGCCGAGACGATGCCCGCCGGTGCCAGCGGCGCGGTCAGGTCCGGTGCGGTGACGGCCGCCGAGGCGAGGCGTTGCCGCGCCATCCGCTGGATGACGGTCAGCGGCTCGCCATTGGTCTGCGCGGGTATTCAGCACCACCGCATAGCTGCCATTGGCAGGACCGTGGTCGTGCCGAGCACGGTACCACCGACGCCGGTGACGGTCAGTGTCGCGCCGGCTTCACCGGGCGGACACCACGGTGCCGGTCGCATCGATCGTGGCGGTCGGCGCGGCGGGCGGCGTCAGGTCGGGTGCGATGGCGATGGCCGGGGGCGAAACGTCGCCCTCGGCATCCGTCTGGGTCACGCGGACCGTCTCGCCATTGAGCTGCAGGGTGGTCAGGAGCGCGGTGTAGCTGCCGTCGCCGCCCGCGACAATGGTGGTGCCGATGACGGTGCCGGTCGCATCGCGGACGGTGATCGTCGTCCCCCGCCCGACCGGTGCCGCTCACGCTGCCGCCATCGACGGCCACGGCCGCGGTCGGCGCGCCAGGCGTAAGTCGTTGGGGATCAGGTCCGGCGCCGCCGCATTGCCGGGGACCGAGATATTGCCGGCGGCATCCGCTCAGGTCAGCGTCAGCAACTGGCCGTTGGTCAGCGGCGGGGTCAGCGTCACCGTGAAGCTGCCATCCGCCCCCACCGGCACGGTCGCGAGCACGATGCCGACCGGATCGGTGACCAGTCACCGTCGCGCCGATCTCGCCGGTACCGGTCCAGGGTCGTGCCGTCCACCGAGACGGCGGCGACCGAATGCGCCCGGCGGTGTCTGGTCGAGGGCGGTGACGGTCGTCGAGCAGATATTGCCGATGGCATCCGCCTGCGACACCGAGGACCTTGGCTGTCGAGCTGCGGCGTCGACAGGACCACCGCACAGGTGCGTTGGCCGCGACCAGCGCAGTGCCCGGTATAGTGCCATCAGCTGCCCGCACGGTGACGGTCGCGCCGGCCTCGCCGGTGCCCGACACGATCGTGCCCGTCGCATCAGCGATGCGGCCGGTATCGTTGGCGCGGTGATGTCGGGGGCGGGCGCGGTCGAGGTCGGCGAGTCGTTGCCGCCGGCATCGGTCAGGATCGCGCTTAGCGTGCCGCCATTGGCCTGTGCCGGTGCGAGCGGGACGGTGAACGTCCCATCCGCAGCGACCACAGTCGTGCCGATCCACGGTGCCGGCAGGGGTCGCGGATGGTGACGGTTGCCCCGCCTCGCCGTTACCGCCTGGCTTCGGTGCCCGGTTGCGTTGATGGTGAACAGCGGCGCATTGGGTGCGGTGATGTCGGGCGCCGGGACCGGCGTCAGGGGCCGAGAGTTGCCAGCCACGTCGCTCTGCGTGACGGTCGGCGTCGTCGCCATTGGCTGAGGTGGGTTGATCGCCACCGCATAGTCGCCATTGATACCACCCCGATGACGGTGACGGCGGGATCGCGCACGGTGACGATGCGCCGGCCTCCGCCTGCCGTGACAACCGTGCCGGTGGATGCGCGGTGGTGCGGTGGGCGCGCGCGGTGTCGAGCGCCGTCGGCCGAGGGCGGGCGAGACGTTGCCCGCCGCATCGCTCTGCTCGACCGACAGCGTCTCGCCATTAACTGTGCCGTGGCGAGCGGGACGGTGAAAAGCTGCCATCGGCGGCGACGGTGGCGGTTCCGAGCACGCTGCCATCGGCCGCCCGCACGGTGACAGTCGCGCCGGCCTCGCCCGATACCGGTGACGCTGGTCCCCGCCGCCAGCGCCGCGAGGGGCGCGAGGGGTGCCGTCAGGTCAGGGGACGGGGTTCACGGGCGCGGAGGCGTTGCCGGTCGCATCGGCACGGACGACCTGCAGGATTTCGCCGTTGAGCTGGGCCGGGGTAAGGATCGCAGCATAGCTGCCATCGACGGCGACGGTCGCGGTGCCGATCGCGCGTGCCGGCGGGATCGCGGATGGTGACGATCGCCCCGGCTCGCCGGTCCCAGTCATCACGCTGCCATCGGCGCTGATCGTGGCGGTCAGGCCGATCGGTGCTGTGATGTCGGGTGCGGCGACGATAATGGTGCCGGGCGAGACATTGCCCGCGACATCAGCCTGCACGAGGTCAGTGTCGCCATTGGCCTGCAGCGTGGCGAGCGGGACGAATGAAGCTGCCATCAGCGCCCACGATCGCAGTGCCGAGCGTTGCCATCCACAGCACGCACGGTAACGGTCGCACCTGCCTCTCAGTGCCGGTCAGCGTCGCGCCAGCATCGATAATAAACCGGTGGGGCGGGCGGCGCGGTCAGATCAGGGGCGATGAGCGGCACGGGCGCCGACACGTGCCGGCCGCGTCCGCACGGACACGGTCAGCGGCTCAGGTCGATCTGCGCCGGGGTCAACTGCACCATGTAGATGCCATTGGCATCGACGACAGCAGTGCCGAGCGTCGCGCCGTTCGTGTCGCGCACGGTGACGATCGCCCTTCTCCCACCGGTGCCGGTGACCATCGCCCATCGCCGCTGATCCCGGCGGTCAGCCCGGTCGGTGCGGTGACGTCAGGTGCGATGACCGTGACATTGGCGGAGACATTGCCGGCCGGGTCGGTCTGGGTGAATGCAGGATCTCGCCATTGGCACGGGCGGGTGACAGGGGACCGCAAGCTGCCATCGGCGGCGACCACAGCGGAGCCCAAACGGTACCGTCAGCGGCGCGGACGGTGACCGTCGCTCCCCCGCTTCACCGGTACCGCTCAGCGTCGCGCCGGCATCGATGACCGCACCGGTGGGGGGCCAGCGGCGCGGTCAGATCCGGGGGCGGTGAGCGGCACGGGCGCCGACGTACCCGCCGCATCCGCCTGCACCACAGTCCAGGGATTGGGAGCCGACCTGCGGCGTCGTCAACTGGACGCTGTAGATGCCGTTGGTCGCAACTACGGCGGTGCCCAGCGATGCGCCATTGGCATCACGGACGGTCACGGTCGCACCAACCTCGCCCGTGCCGGTGACGATGCTGCCGTCGCCGCTGATCGCCGCGACCAGCCCGGTCCGGTGCGGTGATATCCGGGAGCGATGATCGGACGATGGGCGGACATTGCCCGCCGCGTCGGTCTGGGTGAATGCAGGGGGTCTCGCCATTGGCTGGAGTGGCGTCAGCGGGACAGCAAAGCTTCCATCCGCCCGACCGTCGCGGCGCCGAAGCACCGTGCCGTCAGCGGCGCGGACGGTGACCGTCGCACCCGCTTCGCCGGTACCATTCAGCGTCGCGCCGGCATCGATGACCACCGCAGTGGGGAGCCAGCGGCGCGGTGAGATCGGGGGCGGTGAGCGGCACGGGTGCGGACACATTGCCGGCCGCGTCCGCCTGCCCCACCACGGTCAGGGCTTCGGAATCGATCTGCGCCGTGGTCAATGGGACGCTATAGGTGCCATCAGCCGCGACCACCGCGGTGCCCAGCGATGCGCCATTGGCATCCCGAACGGTCACGGTGGCGCCAGCCTCGCCCGTACCGGTGACGATGCTGCCATCGCCGCTGATCGCCGCGACCAGCCCGGTCAGGGGCGGTGATGTCCGGGGGCGGTGAGCGTCGCCGCAGGCGAGCTGTTACCGCCGCGATCGGTCTGATCGATCGACAGCGTCTCGCCATTGGCACAGGCCGGGGTGAGCGCCGCCGAGCTGCCGTCCGCAGCGACCACCGCAGTGCCGATCGGCGTGCCATCGGCCGCGCGGATAGTGACCGTGGCGAAGGGTTCGCCGGTGCCGGTGACGGTCGCGCCGTCGACCGAGATCGCTGCGATCGGTGCGTCGGGGGCTGTCACATCGGGACGCTGACGGTGGCGGGTTGCGAGACATTGCCCGCCGCATCCGCCTGCGTCGCGCTCAGCGTCTGGCCGTTCACTTGGGGCGGGGTGAGCGTCAGGAGGTGAAGCTGGTGTCCGCATCGACCACGGCGGTGCCGAGCAGCGTGCCATTGGCATCGACGATCCCGCACCGTCGCACCGGGCTCGCCATTGCCGGAACACGGAGGCGCCATCCGCCGCCAGCGTCGCCGTCGGCGCGGCGGGAGCCGTGATATCCGGCGCTGTGACCGAGATCGCAGGCGAGATATTGCCCGCCGCGTCCGTCTGGGTGGCGGTCAGCGCCTCGCCATTGGCACGGGGGTGGCGAGGCGTCACGCTATAGCTGCCGTCCGCCGCGACGACCGTGGAGGCCAGCAGGCTGCCATCGGCAGCACGGATTTCAACCGTGGCGCCGGCTTCGCCGGTACCCGAAACGCTGGTGCCATCCGCACTGACGGCAAGAGACGGCGCCGTCGGGGGCGACGAGATCGGGCGTCGTCGCGCTGGTCGCGGGGAGACATTGCCAGTGGCGTCGGTCTGGGTAACCGTCAGCGGCCGTCCATCGGCGATGCCCGCAGGCAGGGCGATGCTGTAGCTGCCCTCCGCCGCGACCGTGGCGGTGCCGATCGGCTGGCCATCGGCGTCGGTGACCTGCACAGTCGCGCGGCCTCACCCGTGCCGGTCAAGGGTGGCACCGTCGGCATGACCGTTGCAACCGGTGCGGCGGGGCCGTGGTATCCGGTGCGGTGATCGAGGTGGTGGGGAGGCATTGCCGGCCGCGTCGGTCTGCGTGACGGTCAAAGGTCTCGCCATTGGCCTGCCCAGGCCGGTCAGCAGGCGCTGTAGCTGCCGTCGCCGGCCACCGTCGCAGAACCGAGGAGCGAGCCGTCCGCTGCGCAATTTCGACCGTCGCGCCGGCCTCGCCGGTGCCGGACAGTGTCAGGCCATCGGCGCCGAGTATGGCCGTGGGCGCGGTGGGCGCGACGAGATCGGGCGTCGCGGCGCTGGTCGCAGGCGACACATTGCCGGCGGCATCGGCACGGTGACGGTCAGCGGCCGCCCATCAGCCGTACCGGTGGGCAGCGCGATCGTTATGTAGCTGCCATCAGCGCCGACCGTGGCGGTGCCGATCGGCTGGCCGCCGGCGTTGGTGACTGGACGGTCGCGCCCGCTTCGCCGGTACCGGTCAGCGTCGTGCCGTCCGCGCTGACCGTCGCAACCGGTGCGCCGGGGGGCGGTCGTGTCTGTGGTCGTGGCGGTCGTCGGGGAGACGTTGCCGGCCGCGTCGGCTGGGTGACGGTCAGGACTTGGCCATCAGCCGTACCGGCGGGGAGCGTGACGCTATACGTGCCGTCCGTCGCCACCGTGGCCGTGCCCAGCGGCTGGCCGTTGGCATCGGAAACCTGAACCGTGGCGCCGGGTTCCCGGTCCCGGTCAGGACCGTGCCGTCGGCATTGAGTGCGGCGGTGGGGGGCTGCAGGTGCGACAAGGTCCGGGGTCGCGGCGCTGGTCGCGGGCGAGACATTGCCGGCGGTATCGGTCTGGGTGACGGTCAGCGGCCGCCGTCGGCCGTGCCGGTGGGCAGAGCGATCGTGTAGCTGCCATCCGCGCCGACCGTGGCGGTGCCGATCGGCTGGCCGCCGGCGTTGGTGACTGGACGGTCGCGCCCGCTTCGCCGGTACCGGTCAGCGTCGTGCCGTCCGTACTGACCGTCGCGACGGGCGCGGTGGGGGCGGTGGTGTCGGGCGCGGTGACCGTCGTGGCGGGGAGGCGTTGCCGGCGGCATCGCTCTGGGTCACGGTCAGGCTGCCGCCCGCCGTCTGTGGTGTCGTCAGCGGCGGGGGGTGTGTTGCCACAGGCATCGACCACGGCGGTGCCGACGATCTGGCCGGCCGGATCGCGCACCGTGACGGTCGCACCGGGCTCGCCGGTGCCCGTGACGAATGCTGCCTTGTGCGTCGATGGCGGCACTGGGGGCGGCTGGCGCGGTCGTGTCGCCCGCGGTCAGCGTTGTCAGGCGAGGCATTGCCAGCCGCGTCGACCTGATCGACGGTCAGCGTCTGGCCATTGGTCAGCGCGGGCGTCAGCGGCACCGGAGAAGCCGCCATCGGCGCCGACCGTGGCGGTGCCGGAGAGTCTGTCCATTCGCGCCGACGACCCGCACGGTGGCACCAGGGTTCGCCGGTGCCGGTCTGACTGTGCCGTCACCGGCGAGCGTCACGACCAGCGTCGCCGGCGCGGTGATGTCGGGGCCAGCAGCGAAATGGTCGGTGACGACAGCCCCTGCGCATTGGTCTGAAGCACGCTCAGCGTCTCGCCATTGGCACGGGCGGGCGAGAGGGTGAGGGGTAACTGCCATCCGCACCGACCAGCGCATTGCCGATTACATTCGCCGGCGGGATCACGCACGCTGACGGTCGCTCCCGGGTCGCCGGAGCCGACGACACTGGTGCCGTCCGCGCTGATCGTCGCAGTGGGCAAATCGGTGCCTCGTGTCCGAGACGATGATGGTCGCTTCCGGCGAGACATTGCCCGCCGCATCGGTCAGCGTCGCCATCAGCATCGTGCCCTCGGCCTGCGGGCGTCGCGAGCGTCAGCGTATAGCCGCCCTGCGCATCGACCACGGCGGTGCCCAGCACGGTTCCCGCGCTGTCACGGATGGTCAGGGTCGTGCACGGTTCGCCGATACCGGTAATGGTGACGCCATCGGCCCCGATCGTGGCGGTGGGCGCGGCCGGTGGGGTGATGTCCGGCGCGGTAAGCGGCGTCGCCGGCGAGGATTGCCCGCCGCGTCGCTCTGCGTGACGGTCAGCGCTTCGCCATTGGCCTGCGGCGTGTCAGCGCCAGCGTGTAATTGCCCTTGCGCATCGACGGTGGTGCTGCCCAGCACCACGCCAGCGCCGTCGCGCACATGACCGTCGCGCCGGGTTCGCCGGTGCCGGAGATGCTGGTGCCTTCATCGTCGATCGTGGCGGTGGGGCGGTCGGCGGGGTCAGATCGGGGCGGCCACGCTGGCGGCGGGGGGGGCGTTGCCGGCGGCATCGCTCTGCGTCACGGTCAGCGTGCCGCCATTGGCCTGCGCCGTGGTCAGGGTCAGTGTAATTGCCCCTGTGCGTCGACCGTCGCGGTACCAGGCACTGGCCGGCCGCGTTGCGCACGGTCACCGTCGCGCCAGGTTCGCCGGTACCGGTGATGGTCGTGCCACGGCCGTTGATCGCGGCGGTGGGTACCGCGGGCGGAGTGATGTCGGGCGCGTTGATCGTGGTGGCGGGCGAGACATTGCCGGCCGCGTCGGTCTGGGTCACCGTGATCTGCTGGCCATTGGCACAGGGGCGGATTCAGCGGCACGCTATAGCTGCCATCCGTGCCGACCGTGCCGGTGCCGAGCACCGAGCCGTTGCCGCCGATCACCCGGACCGTCGACCCCGCTTCGCCGGTCCCCGTGACGACGCCGCCATTCCGGCCGAAAACCGCCGTCAGCCGTGCCGGGCCCCAGGTGTCGGGCGGGGTGGTGGGGATCTGTGCCTCGCCATCATTGCCGCCGCTCGCCACGCCGCGATCAGGCCGCCCGCGCCCGCCACGCCCGGGATGGCGGGCAGGATGAAGGACGATCCGCCGGCCTGCGCGGCCTGCCGCCAACAGGTCGTCGAGATTGGTCAGCGTGGTGAAGCGGCCCGCCGCTCGTCCCCGGATGCGCCAGCCACTGGCCGCCATTATTCTCGCGCAGGACGAGGTCGCTGCCCAAACCCCGCTGGTCGACATAAAATTGTCGATGCGGATGGTCTGGCCGTCGTTCAGGCGGATGACCAGTCGTTGCCCTCCGCTCCATGCTCGCCACCTGATCACGGTTAAGATCGAGGCGGACGACGCTGGGGGTCTCGGATCGATGACATTGGCGGTCGTGTTGGTGATGGTGCCGGTTGCCTTGGCGATGATCTCGGTCTGCATGGCGTGATCCTCCCTTTTCGCATGTCGCGTTGACCGACAGCGTCCTGTCGGTTCGGGGGGTGCGGCCCCGTGTCATGGCGCGCGGGTACGCAACCTCCCCGGTTCGTGGCATGCTAACCGGGTGGCTGCGCAGGGGATGCCACCTGTCCGCTTTCGGAACTGATTCAGATGGTTAACGCCGATCAGGTGCCGTGACGGAAAAAGTGATCCGCGCAGGCCGGGCCATCCGTCATCGCCTTGCCCCGCGTAAAAATTTATCGCGGACCGAACCAATCAGTTCAGCTTGGCGTAGGATAGGATGGTGCACTAGGCGCGCATTTGCCGAGGGCACCATGTGTCGAGAAGGGGCAATCCTGATTTTATGACCGCATCGCCTTTCGCTGTTTCTGGCCGTTCGGTCGCTCGCCTGATCGGCGCGCTGGCGGGGATCGCTCGTCGCGACGCCCCTGTTCGCGCAGGTGGCGCCGCCGCCGTGCCCCGCCCGTGGCGACGCCGCAGGCCACCCACGCCGCCGGTGACGGCGCCCGGTGGCGCCCCCGCTGGCGATTGCACCACCGGTCAGCATGCCGACGCTGAGCGATGCGCAGGCGCACCAGCTTGCCACGCTGATCGCCAAGGGGCGAGGTCACCCAGGCCTGCGTCAGGGGCACCGCGCGATCTGTCGGGACTGGCGCCCGCTGCCATCGCCCGTATCGCGCTCGATTACGCCCCATGCCGTGCATGTCGGGCGGCTTGATACCGCCGACTTCTCGAGGACTGGGGCATTCGCCCGCAATCCTATGATCCGCTGCCGGGCTTTGCCGATGCGGTGCAGGACCGGATCGCCGACTGGATCGCCGCGCTGCCGCCGCCCTATGCCGGGCGGCGACACGCTGGTCACGGGGCTGGCCCGCTACCGCGCCATGGCAGAAGCGGGGGGCTGGACGGCGCTGCCCGCCAACGCCTCCATTCCTTATGGTTCGAGCGGGCCGCTGGTCGCAGTTGCGCAAGCGTCTGGCGATGGAGGACCCGGCGGTCAGCCAGACCGGTGCGACCTTCGACGAACCGCTGCTGGCGGCGGTGCGCCGGGCGCAGCGTCGCTATGGCCTCAATCCCGTCGGCACGGTGGGGTCGCAGACGATCGCGGCGCTGAACGTGCCCGTCTCGCAGCGCATCCGCCAGATCATGGCGAATATGGAGCGTTGGCGCTGGTTGCCACAGCAGCTGGAGGCCAAGCGGGTGCAGGTGAACATCGCTGCGGCGGTGCTGACCGTGTTCGAGGGCGACAATCCTGTGCTGTCGATGAAAGGCGGTGACGGGGCGCCCGGGCAATGAGACGCCGATGCTCGTCTCCTCGATCCACAGCGTCGTGCTCAATCCGCCGTGGAACGTTCCCAGCTCGATCGCCAACAGGAGCTGTGGCCCAAGGGCGTGCCAATCCCGGCTATCTGAAGCGCAACGGTTTCCGCGTGATCGACAATGGCGACGGATCAAGCGCCTGCAGCAATCCTCGGAGAAGAGCGCGCTGGGGCGGTTCAAGTTCGACTTCCCAACGACTTCGCGGTCTATCTCACGATACCCCGGCACAGTCGGGCTTTTCGAAGTTCGACCGGCTGGCCAGCCATGGCTGCGTCCGCCCGGAAAAGCCCGCTGAACTCGCTGGTCTCGTGCTGAAGACCACGCCCGAATGGCAGCCGGCGGCGGTCGACGCGACCTTGGCCTCGGGCAAGACCGTGCGCGCCAGCATGGACGAGCCGGTGGCGGTCTATCTGTTGTACTGGACGGCCTTCGCCAATAGCGATGGGCAGGTCAGCTTCCGGGAAGACCTTATGGCTGGGACGCCCAGTTGGCGACCAAGATCGAGGCCCGCTCGGCCGAGCGGGCGCTTTCCACTAGTAACGCGAAACAGGGATAAACGCATGACGATCAAGACCTATCGCCGCCATGGCACGGCACTCGTCGCGGCCGGGCTGCTGCTGCCGGCGTTGGCCGGTTGCTCGCGTTCAAGCCGGAGGAACAGCCGGCCGCGATGACCGAGAATGACGCAGGCGTGATCGAGACGCAGCCGGAGGGATGTGATGCCGGCCATGGAGGAATCCGAGCCGCGCCGGTCGCGGACATGAACGCGGTCGAGGAAACGCTGCCGCCCCGCCCCCGCCGCCGGAGCGGACGGTCGATCAGCAGATGCTCGACGATGCCTCGGCGACCGGCATGACCTCGCGCGTGACGCGCGGACGGACCCTCGACGGATGAGGCCGCGCCTGCTGAGGCTCCGACGAACGAACAGTGACGCCTGAAATCCTCCCTTATAGGGGGGGACCATACGAAGCATGGTGGAGGCGATGCCGCAAAAGGGTGTCCTGTGAAGCCCCTCCGTCAGGCCTGCGTGCCACCACCTGCAGGGGAGGATATGCTCGTCGACTTTTTAGGTCTGACAAATTGACGCGCGCGCTTCCGCCTGTCACCTTGCCGCCGAACCCGCAAATCATCGCGCGACCCGGACTAGGGGGCGGCGGGGCAATAGGCAGGAGAGGCGCGTGAAGCGAAACAATGCGATCGGCTTTAGGAATGATGGTGGCGGCATCGGCATTGGTGCCGACGATTGCCTCAGCGCAAGGAACGACGCCGCGCACAGCTTCACCGTTCAGGGCAACGGCTTTCTGAAGGACGGCAAGCCCTATCAGGTCATCTCCGCGAGATGCACTATACTCGCATCCCGCGCGCCTATTGGCGCGACCAGCTGCGCAAGGCCAAAGGCGATGGGGCTGAATACCATCACCACCTATTCCTTCTGGAATGCGCGAGCCGCGCCCCGGCACCTATGATTTCACCGGGCAGAACGACATCGCCGCCTTCATCCGCGATGCGCAGGCCGAGGGCTGGACGTCATCCTTCGCCCCGGCCCTTATGTCTGCGCGGAATGGGAACTGGGAGGCTATCCGTCACGGCTGCTGAAGGACCGCAACCTGCTGCTGCGCTCGACCGATCCCAAATATACCGCCGCCGTTGATCGCTGGCTGGCGCGGCTGGGGCAGGAGGTGAAGCCGCTGCTGCTGCGCAATGGCGGGCCGATCGTCGCGATCCAGCTGGAGAATGAATATGGCGCCTTCGGCAGCGACAAGGCGTATCTGGAGGGGGCTGAAGGCCAGCTACCAGCGCGCCAGCCTCGCCGATGGCGTGCTGTTCACCTCAACCCGGGCGGGCGATCTGGCCAAGGGCTCGCTGCCCGAGTGCCGTCGGTCGTCAATTTCGGCTCGGGCGGCGCGCAGAACGCGGTCGCCAAGCTGGAAAACGTTCCGCCCGACGGTCTGCGCATGGTCGGCGAATATTGGGCGGGCTGGTTCGACAAATGGGGCGAGGATCATCACGAGACCGATGGCAAAAGAAGGAGGCCGAGGAACTGGGCTTCATGCTCAAGCGCGGCTATTCGGTGTCGCTCTACATGTTCCATGGCGGCACCACCTTTGGCTGGATGAACGGCGCGGATTCGCACACCGGCACCGACTATCACCCCGACACGACCAGCTATGACTATAACGCGCCGCTCGATGAGGCGGGCAATCCGCGCTACAAATACGGCCTGCTCGCCTCAGTGATCGCCGAGGTGACGGGCAAGCCCGCCGCGCCGACGCCCGCCGCGACCAAGGCGGTGAGCTTCCCCGTCTCGCCCGTGCGGCGCAGCGCCTCGCTCTGGCGCAACCTGCCCCGAGCCGGTGCGGGCGGACCTGCCCAAGACCTTTGAGGAACTCGACCAGAATTACGGCTATGTCCTCTACCGGGTGACGCTGCCGGCGGGGAAGGGCAGGGGCGCTCGTCCTGAAGAACATGCAGCTATGCGCAGGTCTATCTCGACCAGAAGCTGATCGGCACGGTCGACCGGCGGCAGCCGGGAGCGCGTCGACATCACGCCGCAGGACAAGCCCGCGACGATCGACATCACGGTCGAGAATACCGGGCGCGTGAACTATTCGCACGCCATCCGCACCGAGCAGACCGGGCTGACCGGCGCGGTGACGCTGGACGGCCGCGTGCTGCGCGACTGGCGGATGTACCGTCTGCCGATAGACGACGTCGCCAAGCTGCCGATGACTGCCGAGCCGTGCTCGGGGCCGTGCTTCTACGAGGTCGAGATGACGGTGGACCGGCCGGGCGACACCTATCTCGACATGCGCGGGGCGCATAAGGGGCAACTGTGGCTGGGCGAGCATAATCTGGGCCGCTTCTGGTCGATTGGACCGGTGCATACGCTCTATACGCCCGCCGTGGATGCAGGCGGGGTGAACAAGATCCGCTTCTTCGACCTGACGGGTGACGATAAGGTTCGCGTCTCGACTGTCACTGCGCCGATCTGGGGCAACATCACCAACAAGCGCGAGGCGCAGTAAATATTGTTGCTTCCTCCCTGTAAGGGAGGTGGCAGCCACCAGGGAGCTGACGGAGGTGTCACGGCCAGCAGGCGGCCGGTGTTGCTCGTAAGCCCCTCCCTTTAGGGGAGGGGTTGGGATGAGGGGCTCTCCCCTGGCGCAGGGCTTGCGGGCGCCCGCTCCCGTCTCCTCCCCACAGGGGTCGTTTTAATCATGGTGTTGTCGGTCCGGCCCGCTTGCGGCACGGACCCGGGTGCCCCTTGCGAACAGGACACCCTCCGTCAGCCCTACGGGCTGCCACCTCCCCTGCAGGGAGGAATAGTCATGCCCGCAGACGGTAGAGTGCCGCGCCGTGCGGCGGCAGGGGTGGCGGCGACGGCCGGTCGCGGGGCCCGGTCACGGCTTTCCCACAGGTTGCTCACCCCGACCGTACCCGTCAGGCCCAGATAGCGGGCGACAGCCCCACCTCCTTCGCCTTGTCGCTGGTGTTGAACAGCGCCAGATAGCGATCATTCGGCGCGCCCTCGGGCTTGGCGGACCAGATGCGCGCGCCGTCCTCGACAAAATGCGGCTGGTTGTCGGTCGAGGCTGGTTCACTGCAATCACCGCGCGGTTGGTCAACAGCGCCAGTGTCAACGCGTCGAGATGGCGCAAATCGCCGCCCATGATCAGCGGCGAGCGTGCGATTGACCACAGGGTCATCAGCGTACGCTGCTCGTCGGGCGTGAATTTGGTGTCGCGCTTGCCCAGCGCCAGCCGGCCGAGCGGCAGCATGTCGGCATCGGGCCATACCCCCGCCCGACGCCACGGGTTCCAATTCTCCAGCCGCGTGAACTGCGCCGCCAGCATCGACCATTCATCCCAGAAATCGTCGGAGATACGCCACATCTGCGCATGCCGGCGGACATGGTCGCCCCAATGACCGGTGTCTCGCCCGGTGACAGGCTGAGCATCATCGGCCGGCCGCTATTCTGGATGGCGCGGTGCGCCGCCTCGATCTCCGGCGCATGCGCATCATAGGGGCGGCTCATGTCGTCCATCTTGATGAAGTCGACGCCCCACGAGGCATAGAGCCGGAAGACGCTGTCATAATAGGCCTGCGCGCCAGGCTTGGTCATATCGACGCCGTACATGTCCGGGTTCCACGAACAGATGCTCGACATATCGGCGATGTCGGAGGCATGATAGCAGGTCCCCGGGATCGGCAGGTTGCGCTGCACCGCGGGCGCGGGATGCCACGCATCAGGTGGATGCCGAATTTCATCCCCCCGCATGGACATCGGCCGCCAGCTTGGTGAAGCCCGAACCATCGGCGCTCGACGGGGAAGCGGTTGGGCGCGGGGATCAGCCGGCCGCAGCCGTCCATCGCCGGCATCGGCTTGGCGCTGTACTCATAGCTGCTGGCATTGGGTTCATACCACTGGATGTCGACGGTGAAGATGTCATAGCCGAAGGGCAGCAGCTTCTCGCGCATGATCGCGGCGGTCTCGCGCGCACGGGCTTCGGTGATAGTGGTGGCAAAGCTGTTCCAGCTATTCCAGCCCATGGGCGGGCGCGGCGCGAGCAGGCCGGGGGTGGCGGGCGTGACCTGCGCCGCCGCTCCCCCGCCGCCAGCATCGCCGTGCCCGTCAAGCGCTGCGCCGGCCAGCGCACGGCGCAGTTGATCCCCTGCCTGCATTCATCCGCTCCCGCATGTCTTTGCGTCTATTAGTCAGGCAAATGGAGCGGGTTGCAAGCAGAACTTGGGGCTCAGGATCGCGGCAGGGGCGGCCCCGTCGCCCGCCAGATAGCGGGCGATGGGGTCGATCATGTCCTTCGGGATGCGGCGCGCGATGACCGGCATCGTCGCATGGCTCTTGCGGGCATCGACGACATTCTTTGTCGCCCTGCCAATGGCGCAGGCGCTCGGCGATATAGGTCGCGCGCTGGCCGGCGAGGACCGGATAGGGCTTGCCGGGGGCGGCAACTGACACAAGCGGGCAACTGCTTTTCGGGCAGGCCGCGCTCGACGATGCGGGCGGCTTCCGCGCTGCCGTTGGGCCGCGCACCCAGCCCGGCATGGCGGCGAAGCGACGCACGGCGGCGGCCATTTCGGCGGGCTCCATCCGCATCGCCACCTGCTGCATCACCGCGCTCGACCGGGTGCCGTTCGCATAGCCCTGTAGCGCGGCGAGCAGATGGGCGGGGTTCTGACCGCCCAGCACGGGAATGTCAGGGGACCCGCGCCCCCGCCCGTCGGTGCCATGGCATCCGGTGCAATTGTCGGGATCGGTGGCGGGCGAGCCCTCGGCGACCAGCGCGCGATACTGGGCCCAGGTCATGTCGGGCAGGCGGCGGACAAAGGCGACCATGCGGCGCACCTCGTCCCGGGCGGTCCTGCACCGCCCGTGCGGGCATGCCAGTATATTTGACGCCGTGCTGGAGTAATCCCAGAACAGCTGCTTGTCGGTCCATTCGCGCGCATTGACCGCCAGATCGAGGGTGCGGGCGGGGTGGCGGCCTGCATCACCAGGGCCGGCTTCTGACACAGTGCGCCGTGGCACACCGCGCAGCTATTGGCGAAATGGCCCGCCGCGCTGACCAGCCCGGTCGCGTCGCTGGGATCGTCGGGCGCAGTGAAGGCGGCATGGGTCTTCACCGAATTCCCGCATCGCCCAGTGCAGGAACCAGTCGGTGATCGCCCAGTGTCCGCTCGACGCGGCGGAGTTCATGACCCCCGACCCGGCAAAGGCCATGCCCAGCGCGAACAGGCCGATCAGCGTGACGATCACGCGTTTCCGGGTGATGCGGATCGTCGCCGTGCGCCTCCCTGACGGGTCTGGAGCAGCCGGCCGAGCATCGCCAGCCCGCCGACGAGATAGGGCGATGCCGCCGACCAGCAGCATCACCACGCCCGCCATCTGCTGATCCTCCAGCGCGCCCGCGCCGTGATGGCTGGGGAGATTGGGCGGGGGGCGGGCCGATCAGCGCGCCGAGCAGGGTCATGTGCATCGAGGTGACGAGCAGCGCCATCACCCCGCCGCACGGTGACGCAGCGCCAGCACGGCGGACCAGAGCAGCAGGCCGGCGGCGGGAAGCTCGCCTGTTCGGCAACCAGCCACAGCGGCTGATGATCGGCCAGCCGCCGGAGAGCAGGCACATGCCATCCCCACGATCACCGCCTCGACCATGGCGGCAACGGGGGGAGGCGAAACGCGGCCAGCGTTCGGCCGGGTCGAACCGATGCCCTGTATCCCCACCGCCAGCAAGGGCGGCGACCGCGACAGCGATCATATGCGCCGCCATATGCCCCGTCATGCCCCAGCGGCTGAGCGACCAGCCGAGAGGGACGGGCCAGACCCGCGAACAGGTTGGCGCGCGCCTCATCGGCAATCGCCCAGCATGATCACCGGCAACGCGGTGAAGATCACCGCGACGAAGCTCAGGCCCGCCAGCAGCATCGTCGAATAGGCGGGGGAAGCGCAGCCGATCGATGTCGGTGCCCTCCTGATGCGGCGGCGGATCACCGGGCGTACGCGACTGCTGCGGGCGATCACGCCCGAGGCGACGATCAGGACCAGCGCGACGACCGTGCCGATGGCGAAGGCGGTGGGGAACAGCGCCCACTCCCCGATCTTCTCGCAACTGATGGCCGCCCAGAGATAGGAGAACAGGAAATGCACCGCCCAGACGGTCGGCGGCACGATCAGCGTCCACAGCGTGACACGCAGCCGGCTGGCGCGTTGCAGCCAGCGCTTCACAGCCCCGTCTCCGGGAACCAGCCGATGGTCATATAGGTGACGATCGCGGTCAGCGCGAAGAAGAAGTGCATATAGACGGTGATGTTGCGCAGATCGGCGTCATGGGTGGGGTCCATCTTTCCGGCGGGCTGCGGGCCAGTGTGTAGAGCTGCATGACGACCGCGACGGCGGCATGCGCGACCGTCCAGATCACCAGCACCCAGATGATGGCGGGATAGACATTGGCCTGCGGATCGAGGCCGTCGAGGCAGCGCAGGCCGGCGAACAGCCCTGCGACCGCCATCGCCGCGCCGCCGATCAGCAGCAGGCGGGCGAGCATCACGCCGCCTCGCGCATGAACCTCGCGCGCGATCAGCGTCAGCGCCCAACTGGCCAGCGAGGGGCGCCAGCGCGATCATCGGCGCGGCGATCTCCGGCCCGGCAAAGCCATCGCCGAAATCGGGATGGACGGTCCAGTAGAAATAATAACCGAAGACGAGCCCCGAATAGGCGGTGGCATCGGCCATCATGGTGATGAACATCGCCCACCAGCCGGCGCCGCTGGCCCCGAGCGATAGAGCGACAGATGCATGCCGTGCCCGATCGGCTTTTCGGGCTTTTCAGGTTTCGGCGGTGTCCCACAGCCACCACAGCACGCAGGCGAGCGTCGCCACCGCCCAGCGCCGCGAGCAGATAGAGGTGATAGGTGGTCAGGATGAACACCGATCCGAGCGCGACAGCGGTGATCATCGGCTTGACGCTGGGCCCGCCCAGACGGATCACCGAGACGGGCTTGGCATCCGGGACCGAGGTCACGATCGTCTCGCGCCGGCCCTCCTCGGCATCGGGCAGGAAGAAGCGGCCTTCGTCGACCTTGGCGACGAAATCCTTCTGGTCCCAGATCGGATAGCGGCTTTCGATCAGCGGGACCGAGCGGATGCCCCAATCCTCGTCATCGGCAGCGCCAGCCATTCCAGCGTGCCGGCGTTCCACGGATTGCGCGGCGATTTGGCGCGAGGGGTGATAGCGCCAGATCGATGACCAGCACCAGCACGCCGGCGGCGAACAGATGAGAGCCGGCGGTCGAGGCGAGGTTGAGCCAGCCGATATTGAGCTCGGCCGGATAGGTGAAGACGCGGCGCGGCATGCCCTCCAGCCCCGAAAGGTGCATCGGGAAGAAGGTCAGGTTGATGCCGACGAACATGATCCAGAAGGCGATGCGCCCCAGCCGATCGGACAGCTTCTTGCCGGTAATCAGCGGCCAGTAATAATAGAGCCCGCCGAACAGCGGCAGCAGCGTGCCACCAATCAGCACGTAATGAAGATGCGCGACGACGAAATAGGTGTGCGCGCCTGCCAGTCGAACGGCGCGATTGCCACCATCACGCCGGTCAGCCCGCCGATGACAAACACCGCGAGACTGCCGCTCGCATAGAGCAATGGCGTCGACCATTTCACCTGCCCGCCCAGAGCGTGGCGATGAAGGCGAAAATCTGTACGCCGGTCGGGATGGCGACCGCCTCGGACGCGGCGGAGAAGAAGGCCGAACTGATCTTGGGCAGACCGGTCGCGAACATGTGGTGGACCCACAGCCCGAACGACAGGAAGGCGGTGCCGACGGCGGCCAGCACGATCCACGGATAGCCCAGCAGGTGCCTCTGAGCGAAGGTGGGGATCATCATCGCGAAACAGCGCGATGGAGGGGAGGAAGACGATATAGACTTCCGGTGGCCGAAAGATCCAGAACAGGTGCTGCCACAAAGCGGATCGCCCCCGCGCGCGGCATCAAAGAACGGCCAGTTCAGCAGCCGTTCCATCTCGAAACAGGTCGCCCGCGATCAGCGGTGGGAAGGCGAACAGGATCATCACCGCCACGACCGCCAGATATACCGGGGCGTAGAGCGGCATCAGGTTCAGCCGCATACCCGGCGGCCGGCACTTCAGCACGCCGACGATCAGCTCGACGGCGGCGGCGACCGACGACACTCGATGAAGAAAAGCCCCAGCATCCAGATGTCGGCGCAGACCCGACAGGTCGGTGCAGGTGGTCAGCAACGGATACATGAACCAGCCGCCATCAGGCGCGGCGTTGAAGAAGATCGAGCCCGCGACGAACACGCCACCGATCAGGAAGCTCCAATACCCGAAGGCCGACAGGCGCGGGAAGGGGCAGGTCGCGCGCGCCGCCAGCAGCTGGGGCAGGAGAAATGATCGATACCGCCTCGAACATCGGCACCGCGAACAGGAACATCATCACCGAGCCGTGCAGCGTGAACAGCTGGTTGAAGGTGTTCGCCGAGACGAGGTCGTTGTCGGCACCGCCAGCTGGGTGCGCATGATCGGCGCCAGCACGCCCGCAGGCAACGAAGCCGAACGCGGTCAGCGTGTACCACACGCCGACGCGGTTGTTGTTGGTATCGGTCCAGCGTAGAACAGGCCGCTGGGCGGCTTCCACACTTCGCGGAGCCTCTCCTCCTGCGCGGCGCGGAGGGGCGGGATCGTCTCGGGCGTGGGGCTCATTTCCAGGCCTTTATGATATGGCGAGGGCCAAGGCACGGTCATTCGACAATTGGGAGAAGGACGGCACGCACACGGCGGCTTGGTCTTTTCGGGGTGCCGGATGAAGGCGGCGACATGGCCTTCCGTCATCGGCAGGATGCCGGCGGCCAGCGTGCGGCGCGATCCGAAATGGGTGAGGTCGGGGCCGATCCGCGTCGGGGCGGTCACCCCGGCAATGGCATGGCAGCCATTTGCAGCCATTGGCGGCGAACAGGCGCGCGCCTTCGCCATCGCCGGTGGGCCGGCCGTCGCTATCCCCGCCAGCCAGTGTCGAAGGCGGCGGGCGGCATGGCGATGACGTCGAACGCCATCAGCGCATGGCTCAGCCCGCAGAAATTCGGCGCATTGCCCGCGATAGCAGCCAGGCTTTGTCCGCGGACGATCAGGTCGTTGGTGCGGCCGGGGATCATGTCCATCTTGCCCGCCAGCCCGGGTATCCAGAAGCTGTGCCACATCGCCCGCGCCCCGGGCGGAAGGCGACCGTGCGTCCGGTCGGGATGCGGATTTCGTTGGCGCTATCGACCGGCGCGGCACCGGCAGGACGATGGGTGACGCGCCACCAGAATTGCTCGCCATCGACGGCGATCTGCAGGTCGGCAGGCGCAACCGGGCGTGGACGCATATAGGGCAGCGAATAGGCGAGCAGCCCCATCAGCACGATGGTGGATGATCCCGCCCCAGCCAGAGGACGATGCGCATGCCCTTTGATGGCTGATCGCACCTTCGGGCGCACGGACGGCGTGCCATCAGCAGCGCGACCGCACCGGCGATGATCACCGCACCGACCAGCATGATAATGAACAGATGGCGGATATCAGCATCGGCCCCGAACAGCGCCGGTCGGTCGATTGATGCCGATTGCATGCCGATAACAGGCATGCCGGCAGGACCGGCGATGGCGACGTGGTTCCCCTCATTCCGCCCGAACGCTCCGGTGGCAGAAACGGTTCACGTTGCCGTCATCCTAAATTATAACTGGATAATTATACTGCGACGGGCAGGGCCGATCGTTACGCCGCCAGACCTCACCCGCCAGCACGGTGGCGAAGCCCAGCCAGCCGGCGGAGGATCACTGATCGCCGCCAGCCGGTCGAGCAGCCATGCGGTCGCCGCCAGCGCGACCGTGCCGCCGGTCATCGCCGCCGCCGCCACGGTGCCGGCATCGGGGCGATGCTCGCGAAAGAACAACTCGGTCCAGTTGCCGATCATCGCGCTATTGCCCAGCCATAGCGCGATGGCGGCGTGGCGACGGGGCGAGGCGGGCTGGCGAAGCAGACGATAGCCGCCAAGGCCGCGTGCTTTCCAGCACCGGCCAGACGGCGCCGAAAACCCGGTCGGGGGCGTGGGGCCGGGCTTGTCGAGCCGGCGATACCAGTGGCGGATATGGGGTGTGACGGGTCAGGGGCGTTGCGCCGCCCGACCAGCGCGCTTCAGCCCCAGCACGCCAATGGCGATACTGCCCGCGATCCAGGCGACATGCCCTTTGCCTTTCCGTCCATCGCCTGTTCTGTCCTTCCGCATGGCTTGCCGCCTTGCCGTCCCAACGGGCTGGCCATGCGCAAGTTTCCGTCAGGATGCGGTCGCTCGCCGCCCGAGGGAGTCGTCCCACCGCCCGATCGAGCGCCGCGACGACCAGCAGCGAGGCGCCGAACAGCGGCAGCAGCAACGCCATGATCCCCAGCGAGACGAGCAGCCCACCGACCCGCGCGCCGACAGCGGCGGCGGCGCACCACGCGGCCGGCCGGACGGCGCTTTCCCACCACATCGCGATCCCACTGATCGCCAGCAGCCAACGCCGACACAGGCGGTGAGCATCAGCAACTGGTTCGCGCGGCCAAAATAATTGCCCATATGCACCTGCACGCCCCATTCGACCGCGCGGCCGACCGCACCATAATCGGCGAAGCGAACCTCCGGCCCGATCGGGCGCAGCGAGTAGCGATCGACGCAAATGGTCTGCTGCCCTGTGGCCGGTCGGGATAGGTGAAGGCGGTATAGACCCGGTCGGCCCGCCGGGCAGGAACAGGCGATAGCTGCTCTTCCACCCCAGCCCGGAGACGATCCGGGCGACACAGTCGGTGCCGCGAATGACCGCCGGGTCGCGCGTTGCGCCGGGGCGCCAGGGCCATGCTCGCGGTGCTCGGCATGTTCGTCCGGAGCCATCATCGCATGGCCATGTCCCGCCATGGTCGGCCCCGGTGCCATCGATCAGGGCATCAGGGCGTCCTCCAGCGTCCATGGCGCATCGCCCAGCGCGGTCTTGGCGGGTACGCTATAGGGGATGTTATATTGGCGATAGGAGGATGGGTAACGAAACTCCCGCCGCCCCTTGACCCGGTGCAGCAGCGGCCCGGGTTTTGCCGCCTGTGGCAGGCCGGTCAGCACCAGAAAGCCGATCAGCGCGCCGGTCCATAGACCCACCAGGCCGTGCAGATCGCGCGCCGGCGCCGTCCTCGCCCCCGACAGGCGCAGCCAGAATGTACCGCCAGCGCGCCAGCCCCCCACGCGGCCACCACAGGATCATGCCCGTCGCCAACAGGACCAGCGCCCAGCAGGCGGCCAGCTCGACCAGCCGCTCGCCAAATATCCCCAGCAGCATCGAGCGGTGCATGGCATCGGCCCAGCCGACCAGCGTCAGGTCGCCGACCACGCTGCCCAGCACGCGGCCCGTGCCCGGATCGACCGCGACGCGGCGCGGCTCGCCTTGATCGGGGTTGACGAAGATCACCGCCGATCGGTCGGCACGGCCGGGCATGTCGACGCGAGCGGTGCCCGGATAGGCGACGAGCGCGGCTTGATCATCCGCGATAAGGGCACCTGCTCGCGTGGTGCGACCAGCCGCATCTCCGGATAGATCGCATCGTTCACCTGTCGTTGAACAGATAGATGGCGCCGGTCAGGCTGAGCATCAGCAGCACGGGCAGCACCAGCAGCCCGGCCCAGAGAAATGCCAGCGCCAGATGGTCCGGTGAAAGGCGGCTTTGTGTGGCGCGGCTGTCATCGTCGCCGCCTCACAGCCAAGCCGCCAGCGCGCGCTCCAAGGATCGCGACGAGCCGAGATGAACGGTCGATGCCGATCGATCGCGCCGCCGCCGTCAAATGCTTTGCGTGCAGGGTACAGGGTCGCGACGTGCCTGCTGGAGTGGACTAGGATTGAGGCCTCGCGGCGTTTGTGCGTCCTTTTTTGAGGGGGGGGGAGGATGGCAAGAGATGCCGCCAGGACATTATAATTGTCCGGCATGCAGGAAAGAGACATGGAACAGGGTTGACCGGCCCCGCCGATGCCGCGGGGACGAGGATCAGGGCGGCGTCGCCAAGCGACGCCGGATGAAGCACGGTCAGGAAAGCGCGGGCGGTCCTCAGGAGGGCGGACGCAGATAGGGCCCGGACGGTCGCGGTGATCGCCACGAACCCGGTGGCCAGCACGAAGGCGAGCAGTGCCACCCATTGATCGGATCGACCGCCGCCAACATGGCGGGCACAGGCCGGCAAAGGCGCAGGGCATCCGCCCGGCTATGCTGCCCTTCGGATGATCGGTCCGGCCATGATCGGGCATGGCGACGTGGCCTAGCGTGCGCCATGGTCGTTTTGGCGGGCGGTATCATGCGACAGGACCTCCGCCACGGGGGCGGTGGCGCTGGACAGAGGATGATCGCCCAGCGCCCTTGCGCCTCGCCGATCATATAGCCAGTCGGGACCACGAACTTCATCAGCAGCGCGGCGGGCAGAGCAGCATGGCCAGATGGCGTTGCGCGATAAGGCTGCGGATGGCCGTCACGGCGCAAGGCCTAAACCCTGCGATCGGGCTTGTCACCCGGACATGTCAGGTCTTACGGAAAGCCCGGTGTCCGAATCCCGAAAGGGCAGTTTTATCCCGGTAATCCAACGGCCTATCACCTTCCCTGGCCATCGGATGTTCCTTGTTGCAGAATAGCATGATGGCATCTCCCACGTCTTTTGATTTCCTCCGGCCTATCGGGGACAGGTGGTCGACGAGATCGTCGCGCTGGACTGGCAAGCGACTCCGCTTGGCGCCCAAAGCTGGCTGATCGCGCTGCGCAGCCAGTTGGCGACCATGCTGGCGTGCCCATGTGCCCATGGTCTGGTCTGGGGGTGGAGCTGATCTCCTTCTACAATGATGCCTATCGCCCGATCCTCGGCTACCGCGCCGACGCGGCGATGGGCACGCTGTTCCGCATTCTGTGGGGCAGCATCTGGGACGAGATCGCCCCGGTCGACAAGGCATTGTCGGACAGGTCGCCAAGGTCACCGACATGCGGCTCGACCGGCGCGCAGCGACAGCCTGAGGAGAGCTACTGGACCTTTTCCTATTCGCCCGTCTTCGACGATGCGGGCGGGATTGCGGGCATGATCTGCGTCACGGGCGAGACGACGGACCGTGTGCTGGCGGAACGGCGCCAGCGGGCTTCGGACGAGCGGCTGGACCCGCGCTGGCCTCGGCGCGCATGTCGGTCTTTGGGGACTGGGACGTGCTGAACGACTCGGTCCGCCTCGGACGCGCGTTCGCCGCCATGTACGGGGTCGATCCCGCCGTCGCCGAGGGCGGCATGCCGATCGCCGATTTCTTTCGGGGCATCCACCCCGATGATCGCGACCGCGTCAATAACGAGATCCGTGCGGCGATGGCCGAGGTGGTGGCGGGCGGATCGCCGCATCGCTTCGTCTCCGAATATCGGTTGGTACAGGCCGATGGCACGGTCCATTGGGTCTCGGCGCAGGGGCGCTGCATCCCCGACGAGACCGGGCGCTGCGTGCGCTTTCCGGGCGTCAGCTTCGATATCACCGAGCGCGTCCGGCATCGAGCAGCAGTTGCGGGAGAGCGAGGCACGGGCACGGCTGAACGCCCAGCGGGTACAAAATGGTACTGGAGGCCGGTGCGATCATCGGCACCGTTCTGGGACCTGCCTCCGATCGCTTCACCGTCGATGAGCCGTTCGCGCGCAATTTCGGGTTGGACCCCGCGCTGGGCCATGAAGGATTGAGCCGCGCAGGTGGTGGAGACGGTCCATCCCGATGACCGCGCTACTCTGGCCGAGGCGATCGATGCGGCCATCGCTTCGGGCAGCGCCTATGCCCATCAATATCGCGTCCGCCGCCATGATGGCTGCTATCACTGGCTGGAGGCCAATGGCCGGGTCGAGCACGCGCCCGATGGCACGCCCCTTTATTTTTCCCGGCGTCCTGATCGATGTCGGCGTCCGCCCGCGCTGGAGGCCGAGCGACAACGCCATCGCGGGAGTTGCGCGCGCTGACCGACCAGTTGGAACAGCGCGTCGCCGATCGCACCGCCGAGTTGATGCAGGCCGAGGAAGCATTGCGGCAGTCGCCAGAAGATGGAGGCGGTCGGCCACCGACCGGCGGATTGGCGCATGACTTCAACAATCTGCTGGCGGGGATTTCGGGATCGCTGGAATTGATGGCGCTGCGCTCGGCACAGGGCGCGCCAGCGAATCGATCGCTATATGGACGCCGCGCAAAGGCGCCACCCAGCGCGCGGCGGCGTTGACCCACCGGCTGCTCGCCTTTTCCCGGCGGCAGACGCTGGCGCCACCGACCGACATTGCCGCGCTGGTCGCCGGTATGGCCGATCTGATCCGCCGCACGGTGGGCCCCGGCATCACCGTCGAAACGCCGTCGCCCGATGACTGGTGGACGGTACTGGTCGATGCGCCGCAGCTCGAAAACGCACTGCTCAATCTGTGCATCAATGCCCGCGACGCCATGCCCGATGGCGGCCGGATCGCGATCGCCATCCGCAACCGTTCCTCAAGAGACCCGGACGACACGCATCGCGACATTCCGATGGCGACTATCTGATGCTCAGCGTCACCGATACGGGCACCGGCATGACGCCCGAAGTGATCGAGAAGGCGTTCGATCCCCTTCACCACCAAGCCGCTGGGGCAGGGTACGGGCTGGGGCTCAGCATGATCTATGGCTTTGCCCGGCAATCGGGTGGCGGTCCGCATCGCCTCCACCGTGGGGGAGGGACGACGGTCTCGCCTCTATCTCCCGCGCCGCGACGGCCCCGCCGAACAGGACATGCCTTCGCGTTCCTCCGCCCCCGATGGAGCGCGCGCGACGGGGAGACGGTGCTGGTGGTGGATGACGAGTCCACCGTCCGGCTGATGGTCGTCGATGTGCTGCGCGACATGGGGCTTCAGGTGATCGAGGCGGTCGACAGCGCGTCGGGGGCTGGCGCTGCTGCGTTCGGACCGGCGAATCGATCTGCTGATCACCGATGTCGGCTTGCCGGGCGGCATGAACGGCCGCCAACTCGCGGAAGCGGCACGGAAATCAGACATGAATTGAATGTCATGTTCGTAACCGGCTATGCGGAAAGCGCGGTGCTGAACAGCGGCCATCTGGCGCCGGGGATGCAGTTGCTGACCAAGCCCTTCACGGTGGATGCGCTGGTCACCGGGGTGCAGGCGGCGATGGGGCATCAGCGCGGGCGGTACGATCCCCCCTGCGCGCTGAGGGCCTGCGCTGGGCGTCCGGCATCGCAGGAGGTGCAACGACCGGAGTGCGACTGTTTTGAAACTGCGACATCGATCCGCTGGCCTGAGTGTCTTCCTCTTGGGCATGGCGGCGATAGCCGGTCCAGCCGCTGCGGCCCCGACGCAGGACGGACCCGATATTCCCGAACCGATGGTGTTCGACATGATCCGCCCATTGACCGCCAAGCGCGGCGAGGTGGAGGTCAATACGCTGGTCCAGCGTGACCAATCCGGCCCGCGCGGGAGGTGGAATGGGCGCCTGAGATCGAGATGGCGGTGGCCGACGGCTTTGCCGTCGAACCTGAATTGCCGCTGATCGACACGCGCGTCGTGCAGTACAAGATGGGGCTTCAGGGCAAGCTGGGGACGTTTCGTGGCGGGCGCGGCATCCACGGCGTCCAGCATCTGGGGCTGTACGATCGTGAGAGTGGGGAGTGGCAGTCGACCCTTCTGGCTGCTGGGCAATCGCTTCGGCGAGCGGTGGAGCACGATGACGATGCTCGGCGTGGGCGACGTCACCTTGCGCGAAGGCAATCGGACGGGGTTCGTGGTCAATCACTGACCTTTACGACCTCAATCGCGACACGGTGCTGGGCGTGGAACTCAACCGTCAGAACGGCGACGGCGCCTATTGGCTGGTGATGCCGCAAGCCCATCGCAGTTTCGGCAAGCTGAGCCCTGCAAGGCGGCGTCGGTAACGAGCGGGCGCGCGGCGAGCCGTTCCGGCCACGTTTGGGCTTGCGTCTGATCCGCGAATTGTGATGGCAGTGGCGCGCCGACTGGGAGAAATGACCATGGCGATCGAACTGATCTGCCTCGATGCCGACGACACGCTCTGGCACAATATGCGGCACTTCGTCGCGACCGAAGAAGCGTTGGTGAGCCTGCTCGCCCCTTTGCCGAGCGCGGGTCGCACGTGCGACGCTGGAGACGTGCGAGGCGCGCAATCTTCGCCTCTATGGCTATGGCGCGAAGGGCTTCACCCTGTCGATGATCGAAACGGCGGTGGAACTGGCCGGGCCGACCCTGCCGACCGACCTGATCGCGCGGGTGCTGGAGGCGGGCGGCAATTGCTGGCGCATCCGGTCGAATTTTGCTCGATGGCATTGCCGACACCATGGCGGAACTGGCGGAGCGGGGGCGGCTGGTGCTGGTGACCAAGGGCGATCTGCTCCACCGAAGCCAAGCTCGCGGCCTCCGGGCTGGGCGCGCATTTCGCCGATGTCGCGATCGTCAGCGACAAGACCCCGACACCTTCCGCCCAGATTTTCGCGCGCCACGGTGTCGAGCCCGAGGCGGCGGTGATGGCCGGGGACTCGATGCGCTCGGACGTGCTGCCGGCGCTGAAGGCGGGGGGCATGGGCCGCCTATATTCCGCAGCCGCTTGCCCGGAGCCATGAGGCGGGAGGAAACCGATGGATCATCCGCGTTTCTCCCGGCTGGCGTGGCTGGGTGACCTGCCGGCGTGGATCGACGCGATCGGTGGTTGATTATCCTCCCTATCAGGGGAGAATTGACGAGCGGTTCAGCTCGATCGCTTTCCTCGCCGACGACCACCTCCTGCGCCGCATCGGCAGTATCATGGGCGATGCCGTTACGATGGATACGCACCCCGCCATCGTCACCGGTGCGGATGCGGAAGGACCGCGATCCAGTTCGCCCTGATGGATCACCACGCCGTGCGCGGCCTCTGGCATCGAGGGGGGGCATGTCCGTGCTCGCCGCCGCGACATGCACCGGAATGGCGGGCTCCACCCGGCATAATCCCAGCGGAAGGACAGGTCGCGCTCCAGGCACCGCGCCAGCGGTAGAAGATGTGGCTGCCGACCGATCCGATCCGGCTGAGGCTGGACGCCCACCGGGGCAGGACATAGCTGGCGTGATAGAAGGTCGCCGCGCCGATCGGGGCATAGACCAGTCCCGCCAGCGCGCCCTGCGCCACGGCGAAGCGGGCCCGAGCGGCGGGTCGCGGGGGCGCAGCATCGATCCGTCGCAGGTGAAGCTAAACTGGCACCCGGTCGAGCGTTCCGACCCCTGATAGACGACGCCGCAGATGCTCTTGGGAAAGGCGCGGTCGCGGACGCGGTTGAGCACGACCTGCGCCACGGCGCGCTGGCCGTCGATCGGCTCGGACCGGGCCTCGTAATAAATGGCGGCGGTCAGGCATTCGGCGGCGCGCGCGGGCGTCGCGGGCGGTGCGCGCGATCCTGCCAAAGGCCGGCGCGGCGGCCATTTCGATCGGCGTGTCGGCGATGGGCCGATCGGGCACGGCATCGTCGGGCACGTCGAGCGCAAGTTGGCGCAGGAGCGTGCGCGGCGTGGGTGGGGGATGTCGAGCGTCACATGCGGCGGCGCCCGGTGCGTGGGCGTGCACGACGTCGCGATCGCCAGCGTCGCCACCAACATCCACCACCGCCACACGATATCCGAGTCCTGCCCCGTGAACAATGCGGCTGTCCTACGGGGCAGGGGTTAGGAAGCGGTTAAGTAACGGCAACGGCTGCGATGGCCGGAGCCCCTCTCAGATCAGAACCGTGCGCCGAGTTCGACGCCGTAAAAAGCGCGGCTCGCCCGCGATGTAGGTCGGCGCGCCGAAGCTGCCGCCGGTATTGCCGGCGTCGATCAGATAGCGGGCATTGGTCAGGTTGCGGCAAAGCCGCCAATATGGAACGCCCCTGCTCGCCGAATTCCAGCCCGGCGCGCAGATTGACCAGCGTATAGCCACCCTGTGAGATCGCATCGCGATTGGGCAGTTCGAAGAACACTTTCGAGCGATAGGTGGCGCTGGGCGTCGCATAGAAGGTGGCCGACGTGCCCACAGGCACACGCAGCGTCGCGCCGCCGGACGCGGTGGTATCGGGCTGCAGGCGGAAACGATTGCCCGCGAACACGCCATTGGCGGGATCGTTGGCGACGCCGCCATCGATATAGGCGAAGGTCGCGAACAGGCTGAGCCAGCGATGGACCGCCAGATTGCCCTCCAGCTCGACGCCGACATTGTTGGCCGACCTGGCGCTGCGCGTGATGGTCGCACCATTCTCGATCACCGAGACCTGAAAGCCCTTGTACCGCTGATAGAAGACCGAGGCCGCGCCGGTGAACGGGCCTACCCGCCCCCTGATGCCGCCTTCGTAATTCCAGACATTTTCCTCCGGCACGATCTGCAAGCGGGGGATGGCGCCCGAATTGGCGACGCTGAGCGGGACGATCCGCTGACCTTCCAGCTGGACGACGGGCGAGCGGCGGCCCTGCTGACCGTCGCATAGAGGTTCACATCGTTGGTCAGCCGATAGAGCGCGTTGAAGCGCGGCAGGAATGCGGCGTAGCTGCGCTCGGCGACGAATTTCTGCCCCTTTGGTATTGGCGGCGCCCAGCAGGCTGGTGAAGATGCCGGCCCTGGCCAGCAACCGGCTGTCGGGCATGACCGAGCTGAAGCCCGATTGCCGATCCTCGATCAGAACGCGCGCGCCGGCGGTCAGTTCAGGGCGGGGGTCGGAATCGAGTCGCATCGGCAAAGACCGAATAGGTGTCGTTGTTGCCGTAATTGGCGAAGCTGGCGCTGTAGGGCAGGCTGGTCCAGCGCGCCTCGCGACAGGATGGCGGTGGCGCGGGTCGCCGGGATCGTGCCGTTGGCCGCGACGCAGGCTGTGCCGGTCGGGATGCCCGCCATATTCAGCAATTGGCGTATCGGCGCAAAGTCCGGGGTAACCGAACAGGCGAGATAGGTACCTTCCTCGGTCGAGAAGGGCACGCGCTGCCCCATTTTCGAAAAAGGCGTTCCAGCCGAACGAGGCGCGATAGCGTGGGCCGTCAAAGGCGAAGCGGCTTTCATGGCTCCATTGATCGCCTTTGGCGTCTTCGCCGAACCCAGATACCGGGCTGGGCCGCCATCGGCGTCGAACACTTCGCGCGAGTCGAACCCAGCGATAGCCGTTGACCGTGGTGAAGGTGATGCCCGGCGCCACATCGACCGCGACCGTCAGATTGGCGTCATAGACGTCGCGGTGCAGCCCCAGCTTACGCGCGCCCAGTATCTCGGCGGAAAAGGAGAGCCGACAGTTCGGCATAGCCATAATCGCCGGTCTGCCCGCTGGTGGGGGGCGAAGGCGCGGCTCTTGAACGCGGTGCCGGGATTGCGCTGTCCGTCATAGGTCAGATTAGATCGGCGGTGACCGACCCGTTGGCTGCCAGCGCAGCGAACCGCGCACGCCCCGCTGGTCCTGCCCATTCAGATCGTCCCGGTCGACCCGCCCCTGATCTCTGGTTGGGGATATCGGGGTCGCCCGCGATGTTGCGGACATAGCCGTCGCGATATTTATAGGCGAAGGCGAGGCGGCCGGCGAGCGTTTCGGTCCTGGCGTTGAGATAGCCGACACCGGGTCCGGTTGAAATTGCCGTAAGAGGCGACGATCCCGCCTCGGTCCCGGCCCGGGGCGGGGCGAGATGATGCTGATCGCCCCGACCGCGGCGGCGGTGCCGAACAGTGTCGCCTGCGGGCCCTTCGCCACCTCGATCCGTTCGATGTCGAACAGGTCCTGATAGGCGCCGCGCGTCCGGCTGATGTCGATGCCGTTATAATAGAGCGTGACGCGCGCGCCCTGTTGCGCCGAGCCTGAGTCCGAGGTGATGCCGCGGATCACGAAACCGGGATTGTTGGCGCTCTGCCCGGATTTGAAGGCCGGGAATATATTGCGCGACCTCCGCCAGCGAGTTGACCCCAGATTGGCCATGCGCGCGCCGGTCACGGCGGAGACGGTCAGCGGCACGTCCTCGATCCGCTGCTCCCGCTTCTGCGCGGTGACGATGACCTCGGCCGCGTCATCGGCGTCACGAGCGTCGTCCTGCGGCTGGATCATCGCCTGCGCCAGGGCGGATTGACGATGGCGGCTTGCGACAGGCCGGCGAGCAGCGCGGCCACCGTCAGGCGGCGCAGGTTGGTGATCATGGATTGTCCCCGATAGATCCGTTTGAAAGCCGCTTAGGCAGCATGCATTACCGGTTGGTGTCCCAATGTTTCGCTTTCGTGACGATAGGCGGAAACGTCGCGAAAACCGTCATGGCTGCGCCATCGCTCTGTCGCGGGTCGGGGATAGCGCTGCGCGTCGATGAAAGGACCCGATACGATGACCATGATGAACCGACGCCGCGCCATGACCCTGATGGGAAGCGGGGCGGCGCTGGCGATGCCCGCAGGACTGGCCGAGGGCGACGACGCCGCTGCCCGTCCGTTTCGACCATGGCGTCGCGAGCGGCGATCCGGCGGCCGACGGGGGCGATCCTGTGGACCCGCGCGACGCCGGGCGAGGCGGCTATGGTGGGCGATATCGCGCTGACTGGCATGTTGCGCCCATCGACGGCGGCGATGCGGTGGGGCTACATACCGGGCGGGTGACGGCGCGCGCCGCGGGACTTCACCGCAAAGGTCGAAGTGACCGGACTGCAACCAGGGCGCGACTATCGCTATTGGTTCGAGGCGGCGACCGGCGAGCGTTCACCCGAGGGTCGGTTCCGTACCCTGCCGCGCGGCGCCGTCGAGGATCTCGTGTTGGCGGTCGTATCGTGCCAGCTCTATCCCGGCGGGCTCTACAATGCCTATGACGCGATCGCGAAGAGCGAGCGGCTCGACGCGGTGCTGCATCTGGGCGATTATATTTATGAATATGGCGCTGATGGTTGCGGCACGAAGATCGGCCATCAGCTCGGCCGTCTCCCCGAGCCGGTGCATGAGATCGTGACGCTCGCCGATTATCGCCAGCGCCATGCGCAGGTGAAGCGCGATCCTGACATGCAGGCCGCGCATGCCCGCGCCGCTTTCATTTGCGTCTGACGATCACGAAGTCGCCAATGACGACTGGATCGGTGGTGCAGAAAATCACCAGCCCGCCACCGAAGGCGATTGGGGCAAGCGCAAGGCGGCCGCGATGCAGGCCTATTTCGAATGGATGCCGATCCGCGACCCGCGCCCCGGCCAGCCCCCGGGAAGCGATCAACCGCAGCTTCGACTTTGGCGATCTGGCGACGATCGTCATGCTGGGATCGCGGCTGCTCGCCCGCTCGAAACAGGTTCGCGCCAAGGGCGACGCACCCGAGCCGTCCGAATATGCGGCAATGATGGCCGAGCGCGCGCGGCCCGACCGGGCGCTGCTGGGCCTCTGGCCAACTCGACTGGGTCGAGCGGACGTTGGGCGCTTCGGTCAAGGCAGGGCGGCCATGGCAAGTGATCGGCAATCAGGTGGTGATGGCGCGGATCGACGGCCCGGACCCGAAAAAAAGCAGATGGGGCCAGCCGGCTATGCCAAGCTGACCGAGCGCCTGTCAGAGGCGGAGCGCGGGCACATTGCACGAAGCGCAGGCGTCCTATCGCGCCGGCCTGCCGCTCAATTTCGATAGCTGGGACGGCTATCCGGCCGAGCGCGAGCGGCTCTACGCGGCGTTCGCCCGCGCGGGCAGCCATCCGGTGGTGGTGTCGGGTGACAGCCATGCCGCTGGGCCAACGACCTTTATAATGCCAAGGGGCGAACTGGTCGCGGCGGAATTTGGCGGCACCGCGATCACCAGCCCGTCCTCCCGGGCGACCTGATGCCCGGCATCGGCCGCGAGATCGCGCCGCCAATCCTAAGGTCGTCCGCTTCTGCGATCAGGATGCTGGCGGCTATCTCCACCTGACGCTGACGCGCGACACCGCGACCGCACGGTTCATGACCGTGTCGACCGTGCTGGCTAAGCCCTATAGCCGGGGTATCGCGGCGATCTGGCGGACTGAGGTTGGCGGCCGCGCGCCGATCGCGCCGGTCAGCGCCTGACCGGTCGCGGCCCCCGTCACCGCGTATGCGCAACGGGGAGGGGCGGCGCTCACCGCCGCCTCCACCCGCGACACCAAGGCGGCATCGTCATGGTCCAGATAGTGACCGCCCGGCAGCCCGATGATATGCGCGGGGCCGCCCTTCAGCAGCGGACATACAGGCTGTCCTTCTCCTTCATCCCGTAAATGCAGGTGAAGGGCGCCCAGTCGATCGTCCGCGCGGTGGTGATGCCCCGTGCTGTCGGGCTTGCCCAGGCCGAGCCACTGGGGTCGGAGCGGAAGAAGACCGTCTCGCCCGGTACGACCAGCACGATGCCCGACACCCGCGCCCGCAGGCTTTCGGGCAGATGCGCCAGCCCGGTCTGGAGAACGTCGGCGCCATAGGATTGGCCGAGCAGCACCAGCCGGCGATCACCCGCCATGCCGCGCGGCGTACGAAGTCGGCGACGATCGCGTCGATTTCGCCTGAGAGCGCTTGGTGCGGAACAGCACGGGCGAGTTGATGCCGTTACGGCGATTCCCGAGGCACTCAGCGCCCGCGCGATCACCCCGCCCATGCCATAGCGCAGTCCCATGTCGCCAGAGAAGGACAGGACCGGGATCGGCGCCGGTCGGCCTTTGGCAGGAAAGCGGACGATCGGGTCACGTGCGAAATAATTGCCGGAATACAGGATGATGACTGGCGCTAGAATGAGCATGCCGATCAGTCCGCAAGATACGGCGGCGCTGTCGATGAAGATGGGAAAGAAGAGCTGCCATGGCCAATCCTGAAGAGGGAAACCTTTTTCTGCCCATGCCACAGGCATTCGGTTTACGAACTGCTCATGAAAAAATCTGTAATGCGGCGCACACGCGTTTTACGCGCATCATCTGCCATCGGGGATGGTGGAGCAAGGCGGGCCATTCGGCCGGCCCCCGCATCGATATCATTGCCGGGGACCGATACTGTGACCAACCCGATCTTCTTCGATCCGACCGGCCGTCGGGCGCTCCGGGCGCGGCAGGCCGTCGCGGTCCCCTCCCGGCGGTGGTGGTTGCGGCGATCGCCTTTGCCACGACGCTGGTCGCGGTGCCGCGCTCGGGCCTGCTGCCCCTGCCGTTCGCCCGGCGTCAGGCGATGACGCTGGAGCCCACCGCCCAGTTGAAGGGACGGCGCGGCGACTGGTTGCCGCGCAAGGCGGCGGCACCGGCGCACACCCTGGGCTGACGGTCGCCTTCTATCAGCCGGGCGACGAGGCGGGTCTGGGCTCGCTGCACGCGCATATGGGCCAGATCGACTGGCTGGTCCTGGCGCTGATGAATGACCGGGCCTAAGGCGGACCTTCAGGTCAGCAACGATCCCAAAGCTGGCCAGCCCTGCTGGCTGGGGCTGCTGCCGCCACGCCTGCTGCCGATGGTCCAGAATCCGCCACCGATCACTGGGACGGTGCCACGATAGCGCGTATCATCGCCAGCCCGGCCGCCTCGGAGCGGTTGGCAACCCAGCTCGGCCAGTCGGTGACGGCCAACCGCCAGTCGGGCCCGGGTCATCGACTTCGAGAACCTGCCGGCGAGCGCCATGGCGGGCTATCCCGGCTGCTCCAAGGGATCAAGGCGCACCTGCCCAGGGGCGGTGCTGGCCGTGACCGTACCGGCCGATGACGAAAGTTGGCAGCTCGACCGGCTGGCAAAGGTGGTCGATCGCGTCATGCTGATGGCCTATGACGAGCATTGGGAGACCGGCCCGCCGGACCGATCGCGTCGCAGCCCCGGGTTCCTCCATGGGTCGAGGATGCGATCCGCTGCGTGGGGCGCGACCGCCTGATCGTCGCGCTGGGCAGCTATGCCGACTGGCACGGGCAGGGCGCCGATGCGCTGTCGATCGAAGAGGCGTGGCTGATCGCGCATGACACACAGCCGCGAAGATCAGCTTCGACCGAGGCCAGCGGCAATGCCGGTTTCGCCTATGACGAGGATGGCGAGCATCATGCCGTCTGGATGCTGGATGCGGCGACGAGCTGGAACCAGTTGCAGGCGCTCAAGCATCTGGGGATCGACGATGTCGCCTTCTGGCGTCTCGGCACCGAGGACCCCGGCCTGTGGAACGACTTCGCCGCCTTTCACAGCATGGCGCGGCGTCATCCCTGTGCTGAACACCATCGCCCAGCCGCTGAACGTCGATGTCGAGGGCACCGGTGAGATCCTGCGCATCACCGCGCAGCCGACCGATGGTCGCCGTGCCCTACAATATGACAAGGACGCGATCATCCGGAACGAGGTCTCTAGAGGCCTATCCGACCCCTATATGTCGTGCAGCGCGCGGGCGCCCGTTCCGAAGACGCTGGCGCTGACCTTCGACGATGGGCCCGACCCGGTATGGACCCCCAAGATCCTCGACGTGCTGGAGCGTGAGCATGTGCCCGCGACCTTCTTCGTCATCGGCGAGAATGCGCTGGAGCATCCCCAGTTGCTGCGCGGATCGTAGCCGATGGCAGCGAACTGGGCAATCACAGCTATAATACCACCCCAATCTGGCGACGACGGGGAGCGGACGACCGCTGGAACTGAACGCGACCCAGCGGTGATCCAGCCTATACCGGCCGCTCGACGATGTTCCGTGCGCCCTATTTCGGGGACGCGGAGCCGACCACGGCGGACGAACAATATGGCGCTGCTCGCGCAGAATCTGGGCTATACGGTCGTCGGCCTGCACGTCGATCCCAATGACTGGCAGCGGCCCGGCACCGACGAAATCGTTCAGCAGGTGATCGATCAGGTGCACGGCGCCACGTCCGGAGAATTCCGGCCAATGTCATCCTGCTCCACGATGGCGGCGGTGATCGCCAGCAGACGGTCGACGCCTTGCCACGCATCATCCAGACGCTGCGCGCTGAAGGCTATCGCTTCGTTCCCTCCTCGCAACTGGTCGGCATCAGCCGGGATCAGGCGATGCCCCTGGTCGAGGCCGCGACCTGCTGGCGGTGCGCACCGACGTTGCGATCTTCGTCATCCTCGCTTTCCTGCTCCAAGACGCTGGCCCGGATCTTCTATCTGGCGATCGCGCTCGGCATCGCGCGGGCGGTGGTGATGGCGGGTCTCACTTTGGTTCCAGAGCCGTCGGTCGAAGCCGGTGCTGCCGGAATATACGCCCAGCGTGTCGGTGATCATCCCCGCCTTCAACGAGGAACGCGCGATCGCCCAGTCGGTCAGCCGCGTGCTGGCCAAAGGATTATCCGGGACTGCAGGTCATCGTGGTCGATGACGGATCGAAGGATGCGACGAGCACGGTGGTCCGCGAGACCTTTGCCGGCGAGGGATCGCGTTCGGTTGCTGACCCCGCCCAATGGCGGCAAGGCGGCGGCGTCAACCGCGGTGGCGAGGCGACTGGCGAGGTGGTGATCGCGCTCGACGCCGATACCCAGTTCGAGCCGGAGACGATCGCCAAGCTTGGTTCGCCGATCCCAAACTGGGTGCGGTGGCGGGCGATGCGCGCGCCAGGTGAACTTGGTCCCCGAATATATCACCGCGCAGAATCTCGAACGCCGCGCTTGCCGGCTTCGATGCGATGACGGTGGTGCCGGGCGCGGTCGGCGCATGGCGGCGGGCGGCGCTCGACGCGGTCGGCGGTTATCCGGAGGATACGCTGGCCGAAGGATCAGGACCTGACCATCGCCATCCAGCGGGCCGGCTGGCGCGTCACCTATGATCCGCGCGCGGTCGCCCGGACCGAAGCGCCTGAGAGCTTCAAGGCGCTGGCCAAGCAACGGTACCGCTGGGCGTTCAGGACGCTGCAATGTCTGTGGAAGCATCGCCGTGTGCTGCGCACCGCAAGCCCGCTCGGCCCAGCGCGGATCGGTCTGCCACAGGCCCGGCTGTTCCAAATCCTGTTCGCCGCCATCTCACCGCTGATCGACCTGTCGTTGATCCCTGTCGATCATCGGCACGGCGGTCCGCGTCGGTCAGCATGGCTGGGCCCAGACCAGCACCGATGTGTGGCAGATGGCGGCCTATTGGCTGATCTTCACCTCGGTCGACATATTGTGCGGCTGGCTGGCCTATCGCCCCGATGGCAACCGCGCGCGTTATCCGGCGCATCTGCTGGTCGCGCAGCGGCTGGTCTATCGCCAGATCATGTACTGGTCGTGATCCGCGCCATCGCCTCGGCGATCGGCGGGTGGATCGTCGGCTGGGGTGCTGGAGCGGACGGGTAACGTCGCGGCGTGATGAGGGACGCGCATGGGTCGAAGGTCGGGCGGCCTTCAACTTCGCTCAGGCTGAACGGGGGAGGGATATATTTCTCCCCTGTGAGGGAGGTGGCAGCCCATAGGGCTGACGGAGGGGTGTCACCGGTTGCGGTGATGCCCTTCAGCCTTACACCCAACGTCATCCGCACCATCAATCCCGGCGCATGATCCTCCAGTATCAGCGTGCCGCCATGGAGATGCGCCACCGCGCTGGCCAGCGACAGGCCCGAGCCCGCGCCGCTCTCCGTGCGGGCGGCGTCCAGTCGGCCGAACCGCTTGAGCGCCTCCTCGCGTCGTTCGGGCGGGATGCCGGGGCCGTCATCGGCGACGATCAGCACCGGGCCCGGCTCGACCCGGATGGTCACCAGTCCCGACCCGTATTTCAGCGCATTGTCGACCAGATTGGCGATCGCTTGCCCAGCAATTCGCGGTGGACCAGCGCGACCAGCGCATCGGGGGCATCCGCCCGGATCGTCATGCCGCGATCTTTCGGCCAATGGCTCGAACATGTCCGCCACATCGCGTACCATAGCCGCCAGATCGGCCTCGACAAAGGCGTCGCGGCCCAGTCCCGCCTCGGCGCGACTGATGCGCAGCGCGGTGTCGAGCATCGCCAGCAACCGGTCGCCTTCGTCTAACGCGCGGGCGACGCCGATCCGCGTGGCTTCATCCGCACTCGGCCAGCGCACGCTCCAGCGTGGCGCGTAAGCGCGTAAGGGGCGAGCGAAGGTCATGCGCCAGCCCATCGGTCGCGATCTTGAGCTCGGTCATCAACAGCGCGATGCGGTCGAGCATGGCATTGACCGCCTGCGCCAGCGCGTCGAAGGCATCGTCGCCGCCATTCGGGATCACCCGGCGCGACAGGTCGCCCGCCGCCACCGCATGGCGGGTCGCGACCGTATCCTCCAGCCGCCGCTCGATCATCCGCGCCGCGATCCGTGGCGGCGAGCGCGGCGAGGATGATCGCCGCCGCCATGCCGACCGCCATCGCCTCTTCCATCGCCAGCGCGACGCGCAGCTCGCTCTCGACGACATGGCCGGCCAGCATCCGCGACCCATCGGGCAGGCGCAGCGACGACGCGCATCCGCTCGGGCTGCGAATGGCCGATGCGGAAGATCTCGATCGTCGCGGCACCCGGCAGCGGCATTGGGCGGCCATTCGGCGATATTCCCGGTGACGAATCGCCCATTCGGATCGGTCAGCAGGATGACCGACAACGGCACCCGGTCGGTGGTCAGCCGCCGGACGACCGCCCGGCGCACCGCCTCGCCCGCCGGCGAGCCAGACACCGGCCAGCTCATCGCGCAGGTCGCTGGCCGCGTCCTCGGCCCGGTCGGCGATCTCGCTGGGGTCAGATGGCGGACGGTCGCGACCATGGCGCCCTGCCCCGACCAGTTGCAGTAGGCGAAGACCAGCAGCGCGAAGCGCAGCGTGGTCGAACGGAGGAAGCCTGCGTTATTTCTCGACGCCCAGCTTATAGCCCGAGCCGCGCACCGTATGGAGCAGCGGGCGGCAAAAGCCTCATCGATCTTCTTGCGCAGCCGGCTGATATGCACGTCGGTGACGTTGGTGTTGGGATCGAAATGGAAATCCCAGACCCCTCCAGCAACATGGTACGCGTCACGACCTGATCGACATGCTGGAGCAGATATTCGAGCAGCCGGTATTCGCGCGGTTGCAGGTCGATCGGCTTGCCTGCGCGGCGGACGCGGTGGGCGAGCAGGTCCATTTCCGTGTCGTCGCACACCAGCTTGGTTTGCGGCGCGTTGGTCGTCACGCTGCCGCGCCGGATCAACAGGCGGACCCGTGCGAGTAGCTCGGCGAAGACGAAGGGCTTGGTCAGATAATCGTCCGATCCCGAGGTCAGCCCCGCCACCCGGTCCTCGGGCGAGGAGAGGGCGGACAGGATCAGGACCGGCGAGGCGATTCCTGCCGCGCGATCGCGGCCAGCGCCGCCATGCCATCCATACCCGGCAGCATCCGGTCGAGGATGATACAGTCGTAACTGCCATCGGTCGCATGGAACAGGCCGTCGCGCCCGTTGGCGGCATGATCGATGAGGAAACCTTCCTCCCGCAGCCCGTTGGCGATGTAATCCGCCGTCGAGCGATCATCCTCAATCAATAAGATCCTGTTGGCCACGAAGTCCTCCCCTGATCCGGTCCTTAGCAGCGTGATCGTGACGAGACCATGGTCCCGCGCGATGCGAAGGCGGACGGGGAATCGGAATGGCGGACGGCTTCGTCGCGCAACAGGGAAAAGGAGGTGGCGGGGCGATCATCGATGGCGAGCACGGTATCGCCGACGCGCAGCGGCGGCTGAGCGACATGCGATTTGCCATCGGCCATATCGCTGCGCAGGCTGGTGACGACCAGCCCCGGCCGATCCCCGCCGGCGGGAGCGAAGGTCGCGCCATAGAGGGTCGGCTTCGCTGGCCGCCGGCGTGCAGCGGCATATGCCCGACCAGCATCGCCATCGCCGCGCAGCCCAGCAACGCCGCGCTCGCTGCGCTCCAGCCGACGATCCGCAACCCCTTCACGGGCGAAGCGGAGCGGCGGCTCGGTGCGACGATCGCTTGTCGGTCACGGCGGGCATCATCCATCCTTTCACCCTGCCTCTCTACCGGACACGACCTGAGCGAAGCGTGGGCGGTGCATGACGCTTCTGTCATCATTGGCGCCTATAGCGGATGACGAACTTGTCATGCTGCTGAAATCCCTCAGCGGCGATGCCGGTCCTGGCCGGCCCGACCGTCGGCTTTGCGGGGGCGGTGAAGCGGGAGAGGGCGTGGTGATGAAGGGTAGGAAGACGGCTTCGACAGGATGGTGGACAAGGCGGCCCTGCGCCGGCCGAACCGTCACGTCGCGAGGCCGAGGTTGTCCTTCATGGCTGAGCGGACCGGCATCGCCGGATGGGGGCACGGATCACCGCCTATGCCCGGTGGCTATCTGGCGGTGGGGACCGTCATCCTGCTGGTCGCGCTGGGCCTGTCGGCGCTGCATCATCTGACGCGGCAGGTGCGGTTGGCCGATGTCCGCGCCGCCTTCTATGCGATCGATCCGCACCAGATCGGGCTGTCGGTCCTGCTGACCATCGCCAGCTATATCGCCCCTGACCTTTTACGACGTCATCGCGCTGCGCGTCATCGGGCGACCACTGCGCTGGCGGACGGCGGCGATGGCCTCCTTCACCAGCTACACGCTCAGCCATAATCTGGGTCTCGCACTGCTGAC
Organism: Acanthosepion pharaonis; assembly: GCA_903632075.3. Lineage (NCBI taxonomy): Eukaryota > Metazoa > Mollusca > Cephalopoda > Sepiida > Sepiidae > Acanthosepion > Acanthosepion pharaonis. The sequence continues at coordinate 70,119 of CAHIKZ030003156.1, read as the reverse complement.
CGGCGGATCGGCGCGCTACCGCGTCTATGCCGCGGCGGGGCTGGACGGGCCGGACATTGCGCGGTGGTGGCGCGCCAGCGCGACCTTCTGGTTCAGGGTCTTCACCACCGGCATTGGGCTGGCGCTGCATGACGGGCCGGTCACGATCGAGGCGCTGGTCCTGAGCCGTGATGTGGTGCGCTGGCTGGGCGTGGCGGTGGTGGCGGGCGCGTTGCTGCTGATCCTGCTATGCGCGCCCGGCCCGGGCAGCGAAGTGGCTGGCGCTGGAGCGTGCTGTTGCCGACACCGGGACAGGCCTTGGCCCAGATCGGTATCGCCACGCTCGATCTCGCCTGCGCCAGCGCGGCGCTGTTCGTCCTGCTGCCCGGCGCCTCGCTGGCGCTGCTGCCACGCCTTCGTGCTGGTTTACGCCCCGGCGATCATCGTCGCGCTGATCAGCCATGTGCCCGGCGGCATCGGCGTGTTCGAGGCAGTGGTGCTGGCCACCGTGCCCGCCAACCGCACCGAGCTGTTCGCCGCGCTGATCGCGTACCGTGTCCTTTTATTACCTGCTGCCACTGGCGTTGGGCATCGCGCCCACGGCCCGACGAGCACGGCGGCGGCCGATCAAGGCGCTGCGCGATATCCGCGCGTTCTGCTCGGCATCGCGCCGACGATCCCGGTGGCGGCCCTGTTTCGGTGGCGGCGCGATCCTGCTGCTGTCGGGATCGCTGCCCGCCATTCCTGCAGCGCGTGCACCAACTGGTTCATATCGTTTCTTTACCCTTTATCGAGGCATCGCATTTCCGCCAGCCCGTCGGCACGGGGCTGCTGCTGGCGCCGGGGCTGTATCGGCGGCTCGACGGGGCGAGCTCGCCGCGCGTGCTGCTGGTCGCCGGCGCGATCTTTTCGCTGGCCAAAGGGATCGATTATGAGGAGGCGGCGGTCTGCCCTGACGATCGCGCTGCTCCTCCAGATGAGCCGCAAGGCCTTTTACCGCCGCACCTCGCTTGTCGCGCGGCCGCTGTCGCCAGCTTTGCTGTTCAGCGTCGCGGTGGTCGTCGTCGGCACGGGGTGGATCGGCTTTTTCGCGTACAAGCATGTCGATTATCAGGAATCGCTCTGGTGGCGGTTCGCGCTGTCCGACGACCCTTCGCGCTTCCTGCGCGCCGGGCTGGGCGTGGCGGTGATGCTGGCCGGCGCCGGCCTGTGGCGGCTGTTCCCGGCGGCGCCGCCGGGGAGGCGGATCATCCCCGATCGAACAGGTGCTGAGCGTCGTCGAACAGGCCGAGCGCACCGATGCCTCGCTCGCTCTGCTGGGTGACAAACGCTTCCTTCTTCTCGCCCGAAGGCGATGCCTTCGTCATGTATCAGGTGCGGGGCACGAGCTGGATCGCGATGGGGATCCTGTCGGTCCGCGCCCGGCCCGGCGGACCTGTTGTGGCAGCTTCGTTCGCTCGCCGACGCCGGACAAGGCCGGTTGATGCTCTATCAGATCACCCCGACACAATCTGAAATCGCGATCGAGATGGGGCTGCAGATCATAAAATATGGCGAGAAGCGTTGATCGATCTGCCCGGCTTCGCGCTGGAGGGCGGACGGATGCGCACCTTCGCCAGACGCTCAACCGTTTCCGCACGCGCGAGAATGCCAGCTTCGCGATCATCCCCGCCGCGCAGGTGCCGGCCATCCTGCCCGAGCTGAAATCGGTGTCCGACGATTGGCTGATGGCCAAGGGGCATGGCGAGAAGGGGTTCGCTGGGCCGGGTTCGATCCGCCTATCTGGCGCTGACCGATTGTGCGGTGGTGCGGGTGGAGGCGGATCGTCGCCTTCGCCAATCTGTGGAAGGCGGGCGAGAAGCGCGAATTGTCGGTCGACCTGATGCGCCATGCCGAGGACGCGCCGGGCGGTGTCGCGGACTATCTGTTCGTCGAACTGATGCTATGGGGGCAGGCGGAGGGCTATGGCCGGTTCGCGCTGGGACTGGCCCCGCTGTCCGGGATTGGCGGGCGGCGCATGGCCCGACCAGGCCAAGGTCGCGGCTGGTCTTCCGCCATGGCGAGCGCTTCTACGGCTTTCGGGGCTGCGGGGCCTATAAGGGAGAAATTCAGCGAATGGGCACCGCGCTGTTGCGGGGCCGGGTGGAAGCAGGCTGGTTATAGGCGCTGCGCGATCTGAACGCGCTGATCGCTGATGGGGGGTGAGGAGCGTAAATCCTCCCCGGTACGGGAGGGGCCGCAGCAGCGGTGGTGGAGGGGCTTTCCGCAATGGCCCTCCTGTGGGAAGCCCCTCCGTCAGGGCTGACGCCCTGCCACCTCCCGTGCCGGGGGAGGAGCTTTTACGCCTTGAACAGCGACGGCGCCTTTTCCACCGCGTCCGGCCGACGCTATCCGTCACCGCACAGGCAAAGCCCGGCAACAGGCAGAAGGCTCCGATCCGTCCGGCCGTGTCCATCGCCAGAAAGCCGACCTGCACGCCCTTGATCGCGTCGCCGCGTAAAGCCGCGATATGTTTGGCAGCTTCCTCGCACGCCGCTTGCGGGCTCATCCCGTGCCGCATCGAGGCGACGACGCGCGCGGTGCCGACGGTCTGCTTACTTCTTCCCAGCCCGGTCGAGGCGCGCCGCCGACCCCACGCTCGACATAGAGCCCGAGCCGACCTGCGGCGAGTCGCCGACCCGCCCGCGCATCTTGAACGCCATGCCGGAGGTCGTGCAGGCGCCCGCCATCCGCCCCTTGGCATCGCGTGCCAGCATGCCGATCGTGTCATGGTCGAGCGCCGCCGGCGTGCCGGGGCGACCCGCGCCATAGGTGCCTGTCTCGCTATTGGCGACCGGCTTGTAATTCTGCGTCTTCAGCCAATCGCGCGCAGGCCTTTTTCCGCCTCAGGCGTCAGCAGGTCGACGTGGGGAAAGCCGCGATCGCGGGCGAAGCGCGTTGCGCTTCACCGACCAGAAGGTGTGCGGCGTATGCCCATCACCGCGCGTGCGACCGAGATGGCGTGAACCGTATCCTCCAGCGCGGCGACCGCGCCGACACCGCCGGCATCGTCCATGATCACGGCGTCGAGCGTCACGCCCGTCGCGATCAGGATAGCCGCTATAGCCGACCGAGTGGTTGTTCGGATCGGCCTCAGGCACCTTCACGCCCGCTTCCACCATGTCGATCGCGAGCCGCCCGCGCGACCGGCGGCGAAGGCGGCGTCGTTGGCCGGCGCGCCGAAGTCCTGGTCGACAGGATCGTCGCGCGTGGGTGGCGGCCTGCGCGAAGACGCGGCCAGCGCCGCCGCCAGTCCCGCCACGATACCCGCCCGTGCAGGAATGCCCGCCGCCCATCCTTTGTCCCGTTCATCATCCCGTCATGTCCCGACTGCGATATTGCTGTTCGACGCCGATAGTGCGGCCACGCTGGGCCGAGCGCAAGCGGGGCATAGACCGATTGCGAACCAATCTGATTATCCGCTCGTTGCCCACCGGCGTTCCAGCGGTGCTCCGAGCGTCGGGCGGCCTCTATTGGCTATCGGCACTATGATCCAAGATATTGAAATCGTTTTCTTATGTGGCTTTTTTGGTCACGTCGGTCAGCAATGTATGCCTTGGCCGCAAATAGGTATGGTTTAGGTATTGACCTATTAACGTAACTGATTTGTCTTTTTTCCCCAAGCCCGACACGAGATCATTCAAAGGGGAGATTTATGAAAGATCCATCAATCCTCATCCCGTTTGGCGCTTTCGGCCGCGACCATGATGTTCGCGGCACCCGCTTTCGCGCAGCAGGTCGGCCGGACGGATACCCGTGACGCCGCCGCACAGGGTGGCACCGATCAGGATCGCGACGCGTCGATCAGCGCGAACGCCGCCGCCACCCGCCTGCTGCGATCACCGGCACGCCGCAGGCGTCCAGCGGGGTGAGGTCATCGTCACCGGCACCCGCATCACCCGCCCCAATCTGGCCTCCGCCGCGCCGATCACCTCGGTCACGCGTCAGGACATTCAGGCGCAGGCACCGCTGAACGTCGAAGAGGTGCTCAATCGCCTGCCGCAGGTCGCCCCGACGCCCAGTCCAACTATGCCGATTCCGACGGCCGCCAGCGGATCAAGCTGCGCAGCACGGGCTTCGAGCGCACGTTGGTGCTAGTCGACGGCAAGCGTCTGGGCACGCAGAACGGCGAGACACGGGCATCATCCCCGCCAGCCTGCTGGAGCGTGTCGACGTGCTGTCAGGCGGCGCTTCGTCGGTCTATGGTTCGGACGCGATCTCGGGCGTGGTCAACTCTGTCCTGCGCAAAAGGATTTCGAAGGGCTGCGCGTCGACGGCAACTACAATTTCTACAACCACAACAATACGAGCAACATCGTCACGCCGATCGCGGCGGCGGCCGGCTTCAGCAGCCCGCGCGGCCTGACCAATGACGGTGGTCGTTCGACATCACGGTGACGGCCGGCAAGAAGCTGCTCGACGACCGGCTGAACATCTCGGGCTTCTTCAACTATCGTCAGGCCGATCTCGTCCGCAACGGCGCGCGCTCCTATGCGGCCTGCCCGATCGCGCAGTTGTCGAAGGACTCGGCGCTGTCCTGTTCGCCGCTGTCGACCTATTCGCGCAGCGGCTTCGTCTCGCCCCATCTCGGGGCCGAACGCCAATGCGCAATATGTCAACAATCCCGATGGCACGCGCAGCTTCGTGCCCTTCGGTCCGGGGGCGGGTCTGGCCGCCAACCCCTATGACGACGTCTCTCTTCCAGCGCGCCAACGAGCGCTACACGGCCGGCGGCTTCGAATTTCAAGATCGCGCCTGAGGCCGAGATCTATGGCGACGGCATCTGGTTCCGCGATACCTCCGGAGAACCCGACGCCGCGTCGCGTCTATTCCTACACCGTTGCGGGCACGACGCCCTATCAGGTGAATTGCGACAACCCCTTCCTGTCGGCCGGACAGGCGGGTGCGCTGGGCTGCACCGGCACCACCGGCTATGTGCCGCTCGACGTGCGCTATCGCTTCGACGGACAGCCGTCGCAGGCCGACCGCTTCGTCAATATGGGCTTCCTGCGCGACCGGTGGCGTGCGGGGCAAGATCGGCGAGGCCTGGTCGTACGATGTGGGCGGCGTCTATGCCCGCAACCAGCAGGAATGGTATCTGGGGCCGACGTCGCAGAATGACCGAGTCAACCGCGCGCTGGATGTCGTGTCCGTCAACGGCACGCCGACCTGCCGCTCGGTGGTCAACGGCACCGATCCGTCCTGCATTCCCTTCGATGCCTTCCGGGCGGGGGTCGGCAGCAATGCGCTGACCAACTATCTGTTCACGGACGGGGCGACGGGCCTGCGCCGTCAGGTAACCCAGTTGTTCGACGCCATTGCCGTGGTGAATGGCGATTTGACGACCTATGGCATCAAGACGCCCCGGGCCGATGACGGTCTGGCGGTGTCGCTGGGCACCGAATATCGCAAGGACCGCCTGATCTCGACCGCCGATGCCGGGTTCGTGCAGCAGTTCGGCAACCAGGACGCGCGGCTGAGCCAGATGTCTGGGAATCGAATATCGAGCTTCAGGCGCCGCTGATCCAGAACAAACCGTTCGCGCATCTGCTGCAGACCAATGGTGGCTTCCGCGTGTCCAAATACGGCTCCAACCCCAAAGACCTTCTCGACTGGAAGATCGAAGGCCTGTACGCGCCGGTCAGCGACCTGACCTTCCGCGCCTCGTATAACAAGCGCAGCGCGCGCCGACGGTGATCGAGATCCGGCAGGCGACGCAGATCAACTTTGCCGCAACACCACGCTGACCAGCTTCGCGCCCCTGTTCCGCGGACGCAGGCGGACGGCACCATCACCACCGCACCGATCGGTTCGCGCGAGCTGTGCAGCAAGACCCAAGCTGGCGGACAATCTGTATGGCAGCGCCTCGCTGCTCTGCCCGACTGAGGATGCACGACGCGGAGCGGCGGCTTCACCGCCGACCCGGAAACCGCCTATACGCTGACCTATGGTCTGGTCGTGAAGCCCAGCTTCATTCCGGGCCTCGGTTCTCTCGGCCGACCGCTATCAGGTGCGGATCGTCAACTCGCTGGGCTATAACGGCGGGATTATTATCTGCAGGGCTGTCTGGCGTCGAATGGCGACCCGTTCTTCTGCAACGGCATCGTCCGCGATCCGACCACCAGGTCGATCGGCAATGCGCCAGCGGGCAATCCCTCGTCGGGCTTCGTGCGGCAGGGGACGACCAACTATTACCGGACGCTGGCCTATGGCTGGGACTTTCAGGGCAGTATTCACACGACCTGAACAAGGCCCCGCTTCGACTGAGCTTCAACGGCTCGTTGTCGACGCTGGCCGGTGGCCAGACTCGCCGCTGCGCAGCCAGTATAACTGCGCGGGCTATTTCTCGAACGGCATCTCGTGCGGCCAGTTGGTTCCGAAATGGCAGCATACCCTGCGCACCACCGACCACGCCGGATCGCGACTTCAACGTGTCGTTCAACTGGCGCTACATCGGGTCGCTGACGACCGCGAACAATTCGGGCAACGCCGATATCGGCGGCACGCCCGAGCGGTTCCAGAATACGTTCGCCCGCATCGCGCCGCAGAGCTTCTTCGACCGGCGCTGACTGGAATGTCGCACGCAAGTTCGCCTTCCGGATCATCGCGAACAACCTGTTCGACAAGACGCCGCCGATCATCCCGAACTGTACCAGTCGCCCTGTCGCGCACCAACACCGCGCCGCAGCGCTACGACGCGCTGGGCCGGCAGATCGCGATCGGGACGACGATCAACTTCTAACCCGCTTCCCCCGGCGGGTAGCCCCGCATCCCGCCAATCCCTCGAACTGAAAGGCCGGTCGTGCCTGCGGACAACCGGCCTTATTTTTGGCTTGACGTGGCGTGCACTTCGACTTCGCTCGGAGTGCGAACGGAGGGCTGCTACTATTCCCCATCCGTTCAGCCTGAGCGAAGTCGAAGGCTGGGAATGACCTTAGAACGGCGAATTACCCACGAAATCCTCGACCTCACGCCGCTTGCCGCGCATGAAGGCGTCGGCGACATGGCGCAAGGGAGCGATGTCCACGTCCGAGCGGCCGCCCCGCACCAGTTCGGCGAAGTGCGCGTAGAGCCCCGGATATTGCCGCAGCCCTTCCCCTCATGATGCGGGTCGAGCCATCCAGGCAGGGTCAGCACCGCGCCACCTTCGGCCAGCTTCAGCGTACCGTCGCTCGTCTCGACGACGATGTCCCAGCTTCGATGGCCTTCCTGCCGCCAGTCGAGGTCGAGCGTGACGGGCGTGCCGTCGATCGTGCGGAACGCCACATCGGCGGCGATCGGCGCATCGCGATTGGCGGGGAAGTCGAGCGTCGCGCGCGCGATGAAGAACACGCCTTCGCAGGATGTGTCGCGATCGACAGCGCGTTGATGCCCGGATCGAACACGCCCGAAGCCGCCCGCTTCCCAGATCCAGCCCGGCCCGGATGCCATTGGCGCACATCCCTCGCGCCAAGTGATCGCAGCGAGGTGACCCTGCGGGCGGACAGCCATTCGCGTGCCGGCTCGACGCCCGGCGCGTAGCGTGAGTGCCAGCTCGCGAACAGGGTCACGCCCGCCTCGGCCAGTTCTCCAGCACCGCCACCTCGGCCAGCGTCGCGCCCGCGGCTTTTTCGAGGAAGACGCCAGTTATTCTCCAGCGCGGCGGCGGCGATGGCGTGGCGGACCTGCGGCGGGGTGCATTAGCGCGACCGCATCGACGGTGATGTCGCTCTTGGCCAGTTCGTCGATGTCGTGGAAATGCGGCACGCCCTCGACTCCATTGGGCGAGCGGGCTGACGGTCGCGACCAGTTCGAAGGTTGGGTTCCCCGCGATGGCGGGGACACGCTGGTATGGGCGATCTTTGCCCATGCCGACCAGCGCGAGACGGATCGTGTCGGTCATCGGTATCAGCGTGCCTTTTTTCGACATAAGCGCGCGCCGACACGGCGACATCCGCCGCCGGCTTGCCCGCGCGATAGAGATTGGAGCCTGTGCCAGCCGTCCGCACCGTGGCGCGCCACTCCAGCCATGTTGTCGGGGTGATGCCGCCGACCGCCAGCACCGCGACATCGCAGTGGCAGCACGGCGCGCTGCGCCTGAGGAAGGTGGGGAGGCGCCTTCGGCCGGGAACAGCTTTCAGGCCATGTGCGCCGGCCTTCAGAGCGGCAAAGGCTTCGGACGGGGTGAAATAACAGCCGGGCAGCGAGATCAGCCCTCGGCCACGCCATGCGCGATCACATCCGTATCGGTGTTGGGAGACGATCAGGCTGCCGCCGGCCCGCCACTTGGTCGACTTGGTTTGTGGTCAGCATTGCCCCGCACGACGATCGCCTTGTCTCCGACATGGGCGGTGATGGCGGCGATGCTGTCATACGGATCGGGCGAGGACAGAGCGGCACCGATCAGGGTGAAGCCAGCTCGACCAGCGCATCGGCGACGGGGATCGCCTCGGCGGGGTCAGTCCACGCAGGATCGCGACGAGCGGGCAGGCGGCGAAGGCGGCAGCGAACCGTGCGGCTGGGTCGGTCGCGACAAATGCTCCCCGAATGGCGTGAAGGCCGGCGAGGAAACCAGCATGGCTGTCAGAGGCGACGACGCGGCCTGCCGCGTTGTTTCGATCCCGATGGCGTAAAGGTCGGCGAGCAAGCCGCCTGACAGGAGATAGACGGTCTGCCGTCGGGCACCGCACCGATGTTTGCCGATCAGCAGCCCGCTGGCATCCGTCGATCCGGCCGAGCAGGACGGAGGTACCCCGAACAGCGCCGCCGTCAGATCGCACGCGTTGCTGCCCGCGACAGGCCGTCGAAAGATCGGCGACAGGGCCGTCGAGCATGCCCGGTCAAGGATGCCCCGACAGCGCGAACAGTTCGCCGTCATGGTGGTGGCGATCGGCGATCCTGCCGCCTTGGGGTATGGACCCATTTATTGTGCGTGCCCGGCTGCGCGAACAACGCGTCGGCCGGGACCAAAACCAACGACGATTGCGCCAGCACCTGCCTCTTCCCCGCGCATCCACATCGGCACGGGTGTCGGTCAACAGCGAGACGCCGGGGACGATGGTGACCTGCCGTTCCTCGATCCGGGGTGGCGGCACTGGCCAGCGTCGCCAGATCGGCGGGGCGGGGACGCCAGGCCGCTTCGCGCCAGCCGCGGGTCGACCCGACCATGCCCGCCGCGATGATCGGCGAATCGCCCCAGCCGATCGCGGATGGCCGCGATCTCCGAGGGGTACTCTCCGCCGCCATGGCGAGCACGCCGCGGTCGTCGCGGATCGTGTCGAGCATCGTGCCATCGCTGGCGATCACATAGATTCGGCGGTTGGTCGTACCCCAGTCGATCGCAAGATAGGCGGGCGTTACGTCTGCTGGCACGGCGGCACGGCCTCTCTAAAAATTTTTATAAGTCGATTTGTAGGACAATAAAATCAGCCGCGCAAGCCGGGCACAAGCGGCTTTTTGAGCGGTTTGCCGGAACAACGGTGCGGCAATCGTCCAAAGGGTGAGCGGAAAATTGGCGCACCATTGACAGCATTGCATATATTGCAATGCATTATCGATAAAAGCTCATGCAGACTTGGGAAAGGTCGTTTGTTGACTGCCCCGACAAAGCTGTCGAACAGCGGCTTTGGCCGGCATGGACAGCCGATAAGAGTCGGCTATACGAATGGCTGGTACATGAAATCAAACATTTGGGTGAGGAACGGAAGGCCGGTTTGCGGCCGCTTTTCCGCTCGCGTGATCGCGGCTGGCGGAAGGCTGCGCCCGATTTTGGACATCGCGGTCATGCTGTTCGTGGCAACCATAGGTTGCTGACAGCGCGGATGACCCAATCGAAAAGGCGTCGAACATGCGAGTGACGATCGAAACCAGCGGGGCCGGGCGCGTGCTCCCCGAACCTGTTGGCGACGGGATCACCCGGCGGGCCATGATGGGTTCCGCGCTGGCGGCGGGCGGCACGGCTTCGGTCGCGCCGTTCGTGGCGGAGGCGGCGGCGTCCGAGCAGAAGGTCGACGTGCTGCTGATCGGCGGCGGCATCATGAGCGCGACGCTGGGTGTGCTGCTGCGCGAACTGGAGCCCGGCTGGACGATCGAGATGTGTCGAGCGGCTGGATAAGGTGGCGGAGGAAAGTTCAACGGCTGGAACAATGCCGGCACCGCCATTCGGCGCTGTGCGAACTTAACTATACGCCGGTCAACGAGGCCGACGGGCGGGTTGGAGATCAAGAAGGCGATCGAGATCAACGAGCAGTTCCAGTCACGCGCCAGTTCCTAAGTCACCAGCTCCGCACCGCGCTGCAGAACCCCGGCAGCTTCATCAACTCGACCCCCGCACATGAACTGGTGTGGGGCGACGAGAATGTCGCCTTCCTGCAGAAGGCCACGCCGCGCTGCTCGCCAGCCCGCTCTTCTCGGCATGGAGTTCACCACCGACCTGCGCCAGATCGCGCAATGGGTGCCGCTGATGATCGAAGGGCGCAAGGGGCGGGCAGAAGCTCGCCGCGACCCGGTCCCAGCTCGGCACTGATTGCGAATGGGGCGAGGTGACGCGCCAATATATCCGCTCGATGCAGGGCAAGCCCGGCGTGACGCTGACCACCGGTCACGAGGTCCGCTCGCTGGAGCGCAACAATGACGGCACGTGGCGCGTGACCGCGCGCGATGAAGACGGGCGACAGGGATCATCACCGCACGCTTCGTCTTCGCCGGGCGGGCGGTGGTGCGCTGCCCATCCTGCAGAAATCGGGTATCCCCGGAAGGCGACGATTATGCCGGCTTCCCCGTCGGCGGATCGTTCTGGTGACCGAGAATCCCGCCATCGCGCGCCGTCATCTGGCCAAGGTCTATGGCAAGGCCGCGACCGGATCGCCGCCCCCATGTCGGTACCGCATCTCGACACCCGTTATCTGAACGGCAAGCAGGTGCTGTTGTTCGGGCCCTTTGCGACCTTCTCGACCAAGTTCCTGAAGGAAGGTTCCTACTTCGATCTGCCAAGTCGGTGACGCTCGACAATTTCCGGCCAGATGCTGTCGGTCGGCTGGAACGAGTTCGAGCTGGTCGAATATCTGGCGGGCCAGTTGATGATGAGCCGTGAAGACCGGATGAACGCGCCCGGGAATATTTCCGAATGCCAAGGACGGCGATTGGCGGCTATGGCAGGCGGGCCAGCGCGTGCAGATCATCAAGCGCGATCCTGATAAGGGCGGCGTCCTGAAGCTCGGTACCGAGATCGTCGCGTCGGAAGGACGGGTCGATCGCCGCGTTGTTGGGCGCTCTCGCCCGGCGCCTCGACCGCGCCGTCGATCATGCTGAACCTGATCAAGAAGGTCTTCCCCGACCGGCTGGCGACCCCGCCCCGCAGGCGAAGATCCGCGAGATCGTGCCGAGCTATGGCACCGCGCTCAATGAGGATCGCGATCTGCTGGCGCATGAATGGGCGGCGACGGCGGAGACCTTGTAACTCGCCATGGCCCCGCCGGCCGTGTCGAGCCCTGCGACCACCGAGGCCCCTGCGCCCCGAGGCAACGCGGGTCAGCCCCAACCGCCATCCCGATCTGGCGCTGTAAGTCGATCGGTTTCCCGATCACAAAAAAAGGGCCGGTCGGGCATTCCACGACCGGCCCTTTTTCATGCAGTGGCGCGATTAGCGGCGGACGTTTCGCCGGCGCGGACCAGCGCGTTGCCGGTCGCCTGACGCATTGTCCGCGCCCCTGCTCGATCTTGTCGCCGGCCCGGTCGAGGCCACGATCGATATTGTCGCCAGCGCGATCGGCCCGGACAGCGGCACGATCACCGGCCCGGTCGCTTTGTCGCCCGCGCGGTCGATGGTGTTCTGCCGAGTTCAGCGCGCGAGCGTCGCGGCCTCGACATCGTCCGAGGCGTTCTGGGTCGTTGCCTTGGCATCGGCGGCGATGGCGTCGGCGGCCTGCTCCGTCTGGGTGCGGGCTGTTTTTCGCTGCACGCGGCCAGCGAGATCGCGGCGGCACCGGTCAGGGCGAGGATCAGGCCTTCTTCGCGGCAAACACTCCCGTTTCAAACATATGATCGGCGTGCCAACGCAGATTATCCGTTTCGGGTCCGTGTCGGCCGAAATCTCTTCCTTCCGTTGACCGCATATAAAGATATCTTTATATCGTGATCCATGGCGAATGCGCTCGAAATCTTTCGCGCTCTGGGCGATCCGACGCGGCTGCGCATATTGGCGCTGCCCGCTCGATGGAGCTGTCCGTGGGCGAGCTGGCGCAGGTGCTCGGCCAGAGCCAGCCACGGGTCAGCCGCCATGTAAAGATCCCGGTCGACGCCGAACTGGCGAGCGGCGCAAGGAAGGTAGCTGGGTCTTCGTCGCGCTGGGTGATCGCGACGCGGTGGAGCTGGTGATGGCGGCGCTCGACCGCTGGACGGCGGAGACGCCTGACCCCCGGTCGTCGTCGCCGACGGCGCGCCTGCGGCGGTGCGCGCGACCGGCGGCCAGCGCGGCGGCGTGGTTCGAGGACCATGCCGGCGAGTGGGATGCGATCCGCTCGCTCCATGTCGCCGACAGCGAGATCGAAGAGGCGATGACGGGCGTGATCGGCGAAGGCCATCTCGGCACGCTGATCGACATCGGTACCGGTACGGGCCGCATGTTGGAGTTGTTTGGCGATCGTGCCGACGCGGCCTTGGGCATCGACCGCTCGTCGGAGATGCTGCGACTGGCGCGGGGCTGCTGCACGGGCGCGCCAATACCGAGTTGCGCCGTGGACCTCTATGCGCTTCCCATGGCGACGGCGCGGCCGATATCGCGATCCTGCACCATGTCCTCCACTTCGCACAGCAGCTGGGCGCGGCGATCGCCGAGGCGGCGCGGGTACTGGGGCCGGGTGGGCGGTTGTTGATCGCCGACTTCGCGCCGCACGATCGCGAGGAATTGCGGCAAAAGGCGGCGCATAGCCGTCTGGGCTTTGCCGATGAGCAGATTGCGGGCTGGTTCGGTCCCGCCGGCTGACGCTGGCGCAGACCGAGACGCTGGAGGGTGGCGAACGACCGTCAAGCTCTGGCTGGGTGTGAAGAAGGGGCTTCGGCCCGTCGAGACGAATAGGGTAAAGGCGGCATGACGAACACGATCCTGACGCAGGCCGAGGCCGCGCTGGCGCATGAGGAACCGCTGTTCGCCGATGTCGGCGGCGATATCGCGGTGAGCTTCGAATTCTTCCGCCCAAGACGGAGAAGATGGATGCGCAGCTTTGGGGCGCGATCCGCACGCTGGAGCCGCTCGATCCGCGCTTCGTCTCGGTGACCTACGGCGCCGGCGGCTCGACCCGTGAGCGGACCCATGCGACGGTGGCGCGTATCCAGCGTGAGACCACGCTGGCGGCTGCGGCGCACCTGACTTGCGTCGAGGCAACCCGCGAGGAGATCGATCAGGTCGCGCAGGAATATTGGGCGGCGGGCGTGGGCATATCGAGCTGCGCGGCGATCCTCCTGCCGAGGGCGCACGCTTCGTCAGCCATCCGGGCGGCTATGAGAATGCCGCCGATCTGGTCGCGGGGCTGAAGAAGCTGCATCCATTCGAGATTTCGGTCGCGGCCTATCCTGAATGCCATCCGGACTCGGCCGATCAGCAGGCGGATATCGACAATCTGAAGCGCAAGATCGACGCGGGCGCGACCCGGCGATCACGCAGTTCTTCTTCGCCCGAAGCTTATTTCGCTTCCGCGATGCTGCCGCCCGCGGCGGGGATCGCGGCGGAGATCGTGCCGGCATCCTGCCGGTGTCGAACGTCGCGCAGACGCGCAAATTCGCCGGCATGCGGCGCCAGCATCCCCGACTGGATGGACCGTTTGTTCGAAGGGCTGACGATCATCCTGCCGCGCGCCAGCTCGTCGCCGCGACGATCGCCGCCGAGATGTGCCGTCGCCTCTACGCGGGCGGGGTGAAGGGGTCCACTTCTACACGCTCAACCGCGCCGAGCTGGCCTACGCCATCAGCCATATGCTGGCGTGCGCGGCAAGAAGGCCGAGACGGTAGCGGCTGCGTAACCTCTCCGCCCTAGACGAATGCCAATACGCCCTTCGCCGGAGGGGCAGGAGAGACCATGACCACCCGCGACATATTCCTCGCCGAAGCCGCCACGCGCATCCTCATCACCGACGGCGCGTTCGGCACCGAGATCCAGAACTGGAAGCTGGACGAGGCGGCCTATGGGGTACGCTGGGCCTGACCCATGACCAGAAGGGCATAACGACATCCCTCGCGCTGACCAAGCCCGAGGTGCCCGAGGCGATCCATCGCGCCTATTTCGAGGCGGGGGCGGACATTGCCGAGACCAACACCTTCTCCGCCAACCGGATCAGCCAGCCGATTACGGCGCGGAGCATCTGGTGCGGGAGATCAATGTCGAGAGCGCCAAGCTCGCCCGCCGCATCGCCGATGAGTTCCGTGCCAGGACGGGCGCCCTGCTTTGTCGCGGGCGCGATCGGGCTGACCAACAAGACGCTGTCGCTGTCGCCTGACGTCAACGATCCCGGCTATCGCGAGATCGACTTCGATTACCTCAAAGGACGTGTACCGCGAACAGATCGATGCGCTGGTCGAGGGCGGGGCGGACTTCATCCTGATCGAGACGGTGTTCGACACGCTGAACGCCAAGGCGGGGATCATGGCCACGATCGAGGCGGGCGAGGCGCTCGGCCGCGAAATCCCAATCATGCTGTCGATGACGCTGACCGACCTGTCGGGCCGCAACCTGTCGGGCCATACCGTCGAGGCCTTCTGGCACGCGGTGCGCCACGCCAAGCCGCTGACCATCGGACTGAACTGCTCGTTCGGGGCGGAGCAGTGCCTGCACGTCAAGACGCTGTGTCGGAGATTTGGCGACACGCTCATCATGATCTACCCCAATGCCGGGCTGCCCAACGAGCTGGGCGCCTATGACGAGGCGCCGGTGACCACCGCGGGCCCCGGGTCGGCGAATGGGCGGTCGAGGGGCAGGTCAATGTGCTCGGCGGCTGCTGCGGTTCGACGCCCGCGCATATCAAGGCGATCGCGGACAAGGTGAAGGGCATGAAGCCCCGCACCATCCCGACCCGCCGGTCGTCACCCGCCTGCCGGGCTGGAGCCGTTCACCATGGCGGCCCTGACCCTTATTCCTCCCCTGTAAGGGGGGGACCAGCGAAGCTGGTGGAGGGGACTAGCAGGTCGAACCCGCCTCCCCGCGGGTTCGGAGGATTGCCGGGGGCAATCCGGCCCGCCACCACCTCTCGATAGCGTGACACCCTCCGTCAGGGGCTGCGTTTCGCCACCTCCCCCTTGCAGGGAGGAATAGAGATCGAAATATGACCTCAGACTGCCTCCTCCACCAATTTCGTCAATGTCGGCGAGCGGACCAACGTCACCGGTTCGGCCGCGTTCAAGAAGATGATCCCGGCGGGTGATTACACCCGCGCGGTGGAGGTGGCGCGCAGCCAAGTCGAGAATGGCGCGCAGGTGGTCGACGTCAACATGGACGAAGGGGCTACTGACGCCGAATTCCGCCATGACGACCTTCCCAAAGCTGATCGCCGCCGAGCCCGATATCGCGCGCGTGCCGATCATGATCGACAGCTCGAAATGGAGCGTGATCGAGGCGGGGCTGAAGTGCGTCTCGGGCAAGCCGATCGTCAACTCGATCAGCATGAAGGAAGGCGAGAGGCGTTCTCCATTACGCCCGCCGCTGCATGGCCTATGGCGCGGCGGTGGTGGTGATGGCGTTCGACGAGGTCGGGCAGGCGGACACCAAGGACCGCAAGGTCGAGATTTGCGCGCGCGCCTATGACCTGCTGATGGGCATCGGCTTTCCGCCGGAAGACATCATTTCGACCCCACGTCTTCGCGGTCGCGACCGGCATCGAAGAGCATAACAATTATGGCGTCGATTTCATCGAGGCGTGCCGCGAGATCAAGGCGCGCCGCCCGCACGTCCATATCTCGGGCGGTCTGTCGAATCTGTCCTTCTCGTTCCGCGGTAACGAACCGGTGCGCCGCGCGATGCACTCGGTGTTTCTCTATCACGCCATCCCGGCGGGCATGGACATGGCGATCGTCAATGCGGGCCAGCTCGATGTGTGGCACGATCGATCCCGAACTGCGCCGTGCGTGCGAGGATGTCGTCCTCAACCGTGATCCCTGAGGCAGGCGAGCGGCTGGTCGCGCTGGCCGAGCGCTATCGCGGCACCGATGCGGTGGCGGAGAAGCAGGCGGCCGAATGGCGCAGCCTGCCGGTGACCAAGCGGCTGGAGTATGCGCTGGTCAAGGGCATCGACGCGCATGTCGTCGACGATACCGAGGAATGCCGCCAGCAATTCGCGCGGCCGATCGAGGTGATCGAAGGACCGCTGATGGACGGGATGAACGTCGTCGGCGACCTGTTCGGATCGGGCAAGATGTTCCTGCTGCAGGTCGTCAAGTCCGCGCGGGTGATGAAGAAGGCCGTCGCCCACCTGCTCCCCTTCATCGAGGCCGCCAAGGAGCCGGGCGCCAAGGGCAAGGGCAAGATCGTGCTGGCGACCGTGAAGGGCGACGTCCACGATATCGGTAAGAACATCGTCGGCGTCGTGCTCCAGTGCAACGGCTTGAGGTGGTCGATCTGGGCGTCATGGTCCTTTGGTCGAAGATCATCGAGGCGGCGAACGAGAATGACGCCGACATGATCGGCCTGTCGGGCCTCATCACCCCATCGCTCGACGAGATGGTGACGGTGGGCGAGGAGATGCAGCGCGCGGGCATGACCATGCCGCTGCTGATCGGCGGCGCGACCACGTCCGGCGGTCCACACCGCGCTGCGCATCGCGCCCGCTTATTCGGGGCCGGTGGTGCATGTCCTCGACGCATCCCGCGCGGTCGGCGTGGCCACCACGCTCGTGTCCGATACCCAGCGCGATCCTTATGTCGCGCAGGTCGCCGCCGATTACGAAGCCGTCCGCAAGGCGCGCGAAGGCAAGGGGCCAATGCCTCCTGCCGCTGGAGGAAGCGCGCGCGCGTGGGTTCGTGGCGGACATGGCGTTGAAGGCGGCGATCCGAAGCAGCCGGGCGTCCATGTCTATCCAGGATTGGGACCTGTCCGACCTGCGCGACTATATCGACTGGACGCCCTTCTTCCGCGCTCTCGAACTGGCGGGCAATTTCCCCGCCATCCTGACCGACGAAGTGGTCGGCGAGAGCGCCAGTGGCCTTTTATGCTGATGCGCAGGCCATGCTCGACAGGATCGTCGCCGAGAAATGGCTGACTGCGCGCGGTGTCGCTGCGTTTGGCCCTGCTGCCGCGACGGCGACGATGTAATCCTGACGGCGGATGGCAGGGAGACCCGCATCCCCTTCCTCCGCCAGCAGATCGCCAGCGCGAAGGCCGTGCCAATATGTGCCCGGGTTGACTTCATCGATCCGGCGGGAGATTGATCGGCGGGCTTCGCGGTCGGCATCCATGGTATCGATGCGCATATCGAACGCTTCCGCAGCCAGCATGACGATTACAACGACATCTTGCTGAAGGCGCTCGCCGATCGCTTGGCGAAGCGTTTGCCGAGCGGCTGCACGCACATGTCCGCACCACGCTCTGGGGCTATGCGCCGGACGAGCAACTGACCAACGAAGCGCTGATCCGCGAACAGTATCGCGGCATCCGCCCCGCGCCGATATCCCGCGTGCCCGGAACACAGCATCAAGCGCACCTTGTTCGATCTGCTCGGTGCCGAACAGGCCGTCGGACTGGAATTGACCGACAGCTTCGCGATGCTGCCAACGGCGGCGGTCAGCGGCTTCTACTTCGGTCATGCCCAAAGGGAGTATTTCGGCGTGCGCGGATCGGCGAGGATCAGGTGGTCGATTATGCGACGCGGCGTGGCGTCGATATGGCACTGGCAACGCGATGGTTGCGGCCCAATCTCGACTAAACTGGGATTTCAGTTTGATTACATAAGTTAAAGCGTCGCCGAGCAGGATCGAAGTCATCGGTACGGTGCCGTAATATTTATGGTTAATGAAAATGTTGTCTTTTGCAACAGTAGGCGCGTTTGCTAACTACCCGCAATATTATCGGCACGTTCACCGGGGTGGACTGTGACGCGCCGCCTGTGCGGGTGCCTTGCGTCGGATGGCTATTATGACATTGATCAGCAATCTTGCGCTGATCGAAGCTTGTTGGGGCTCTTTCCGTCGTCGATCAGGTCGTCGCCTGTGTTCGCGATCGTCTGGCCGAGGCCGGCTCGCCTTGAGCCTGCGAGGTCGTCGCGGCGCGTTTCGGCTGGCATCGGGTGATGGGGACCTGATCCGCGTCTGGCCGATCTATGCTATCGGCTGAGTGCCGATCCCATTTCCATTCTGATGCCCGACGATGGTCAGGAGGTCACGGTCCATGCCATCATCTCCCCGGCGAGGGGATAATGTGCCCTGTTACCGCCGGGCGCGGGAAATCCGCCGCACCATGGCGAGCGCTGGCCGGTCTTAGCGGAAAGCGACATGCACGCGGTCGAGGCCTTTCGTTGCATGCGCGAGGGGCGTGTCGCCGTGCATTGGCAGAGGGTGTAGCGATTACCGCCATCCCGATCACGTCCTCTATCGCGAAGGGGCTGGCGCGCTTTGCCGGCCGGCGCATCTGCTGTCGCCGGCTTTGGTCTTTCCCGCCTTGGCGCGAACGGGGCTTGCATCCAGCTTCGACCGGCTGATGGTCGATCTGCGCCGAGCATCTTCGCGCCGATCCGTCCGCCACGCTGGGCGTCAACATCTCGGCGACATCGGCGCATCTGAACGGCTGGTGGGGGCGGCGTGCTGGCTGATCTGGCCGAAGACCCCTGACCTGTCGCGCCGTTTGGTGGTGGAGATCACCGAGACCGAGCAGATCACCCATATCGGTCAGACCATAGCCTTCGCGCAGCGCCTGCGTGCAATCGGCGTGACCTTGGCGCTCGACGATTTCGGAGCGGGCTATACCGATCCGACAGTTGATGGACCTCGGCGCCCGCGCTGGTGAAGATCGACGGGCTGTTCTTCAGCGGGCGGCACGGACCGAAAGTCCCCGCCACAGCCGTCCCTATCTGATCGGCCTGATCCGCGAACTGGGCGGCACGGTCATTGTCGAGGGGGTGAGACGCAGGCCATGGCCGATATCGCTTTTTCAGCGGGGCGACTTGGCACCGTGGCTATCACTACGAGGCGCCCGGCGGTGGAGCGTCGGAGGACCCACCCGCTGCACGGTATAGCGATCCCCAGAATGGGCATGGCTAAGACGGGTAGCCCCAAGTTCCCACCTTGATCTTTATCAACTTTTGTCAAGAGAGTTAGCCAATCCTGTCTTTGATCGGTTTTTCGAACGCGGCTTATGCTCGCCGCGTTTGCCCAACCCATGTCAGAAACCCGAAGCAGCCTTTTTTCCGTGACCGACCCCAGCGGGGGAGAGTCCGCCGATCTTCCCGCGCGCATATTGCCGCCGCCGATTTTCCCTGTGTCGGCGCTGTCGGCTATGGCGCGGGACGCTGGAGATTTTGGGCGCGCGGGATATCGCCAGCGCCTCGATGATCTTTCGCATCCACGACGTGCTGCGCCGTTTCGCCGAACAGCATCGCGCCGAGCCGCAATTGTTTCGCAGCCCGCCGTGGTCTTCGCCGGCCCGACCGAATTGACGAAGTGGCGTTCGAGCGGGCGGTGTGGGCGCGTATCCAGTCGCTGTCGGACAAGGACGTCTGGTTGGGTCAGGACTGGATCTGCGGGTCAGCCTGACCCCTGACGACCCGCACTTTCGCTTTCATTCGGTGGGGAGGCCTTTTTTGTCGGGCCCATCCCCATGTTAGCCGCCCGGCCTGCCGCTTTCCCCGGCCGGCGATGATCTTCAATTTGCACGACCAGTTCGAGATACTGCGCGCAGGGAAAATATGACGATGCGCGAGAAGATCATGGTTCGCGACGAGGCGCTGGCGGATCTCGCATCCCATGCTCGCCCGTCACGGCGAGATGAGCGAAGCACGGCAATATAGCGGACGCGTGGTTGAGGCGGGGTGGCGTTGCCCGTTCCACTATGCCGGGCAGTCGGACGGCGGGAGCCATGACCGCGTCCGCCCCGGTCGAAATCCCCGCAGCGGCGGCGATGCCTTTCGCATGGCGGCTGGGGCGATAGTCTGACGGTGATCGATCCGCGCGGCCGTCAGGTCGCCGATCTGCTCGCCTTCAACGCCGACGATCTGGATGAGGTCATCTCATCGGGGCGCACGCTCGATTATGCTGAGACGATCCGGCTGACCACCGGCTGGTAAGTTTCATTCCAACCGATCGCGGGTGATGCTGGAGATCGTCGCGGATACGGTGGGATGCACGACTTCCTGCTTGACGCCCTGTTCGGTCGATACCTTCGACCATTTCTATCCCGATCTGCCGCGCCACCGGGGCTGTTTCGGCAATCTTGCCGCCGCGCTGGAGCCTCATGGCGTCCTGCCTGACCGATACCGGTGGCGTTCAACTGCTTCATGAACGTGCTGGTGAATGGCGAGACGGGCAAGTTGGGAGGTCCCGCCGCCGCTGAGTGGGTTGGGGACCATATCCGCTTCGTCGCGCATATGGATTTGGTGATCGGGCTGACGGCGTGTTCGGCGCCGGCCTCGAACGGCGGGTCGTCTGCCGATCCAGTACCGCGTGGATCGTCCTGAGGGTATTCTCCCCTGTAAGGGGGGGCGGCAGTCCGAAGGACTGACGGAGGGGTGTCCACGCGACGGTGACACTTCCACCACCGCTATGTAGGGTCCCTCCCCCTGCAGGAGGAATATCCGTTCAGCGCTTGCACGTATCCGCAGGGCCCGGATCGAGGTCCGTGCAACGGCCATCGACGCCGGTCATCGGCAGGCCGATCGTCGCGGGCTGTGGTCGGCGCGATATCGACCGTTTCGACCGACAAGGGCTGTTCGAAGCCCGTCATCCCCTTGCGCCAGAACAGGATCGGCACGCGGCGGTCATAGTCCTGTGGCGAGCCATGGTCTCGACATAGCCGGACGCGGCTCCTCGATGGTTGTGACGCGCGGCTCAGCAGCAGCACGAGCAGGTCGCCCGATCGCTGGGGGATCAAAGGAGAACGGGCTCGCCTGCGCAGCGTCCGTGTTTCGGGCGGGGTGGTCGGCCAAGGCGGCGGCGATTTCGTCGCGGGTCAGCGCGGCGGCGACTGGGCAGCGCCTCGTAGCGGCGCTTGGCGTCGGTCAGCACCTTCGCACGCACGGCGGGGATAGCGCGGGTTGATATAGACATCGCCCCGCGCTCATCAGCACGGGCGACGTTGTTGACAGGCCTGCGTCGCGCGCGATCGCGGCGGGACATGTCCTGGTGCTCGCTTGCGTGACATGGCTTTCCATCGGCATGGCGCGGATCTGCTGCCGCTCGGTCATGTCATGCGCCGTGATCGGCGGTCAGCACCACCTCATAATCGACGCCGGTTTGGTCGAGCACCGAAGAAGCCGGGCTGTGGAGCGGTCGAGCTCGGCTATCTGATGCACACATCTGGCACCTGGGTGCCCAGCGCATGGCCGATATAATCGGTCGCCGACAGACCCACCGACAGGATGTCGGTCGCCGGGCCCTGCCAAGCTGCATATCCCGACGAAGTTCGCCGCCATCGCCAGCACCGCCGCGTCGGAAGCGGGCGAGACGCGGAACGCTTTCAAGTCGCCCGCCGCACGCTGGAAACGGCCGGTGCCGATCGTCTGGCCACCGACGGTGATCGGGCGATCGACTGCCTTGCAGAAGCCGGGCAGCGGCAGCGGCTCCTGCGGACGGGCGATCAGGTCGGCCACCGCCTTGCGCGTCCGCTCGACCACCGGCGGCACCGCACGGCCGGGCATAGAGACATAGGTCTGCCGTCCCACCACCAGATCTCGTCCATCTTGTGGCCGCCATCATCACGGCGGCTCGGTCCTGCCCAGCGACCGAGACGGTGCGCACGCGGGGATCGGCGGTCTTCATCCGCTCGCCCAGCGTCGGCACCTTCAGATGCATGTCCGAGACGGTGTAGTTATTATGGTCGTTGCCCGCGACGCTTTCCTCCTGGAGCAATAGACGATCTTGTCGGCGCGGTTCACCGTCTGGTCGACCCAGTTGTTGGCGATGATCCCGGTATGCGCTGGGCGATAGCCGGTCAGATGGGTCGAGTGGCCTGGCAGGTCTCGGTCGCGGCATGGCTCTGATAGCCTGAGGGAAGACCGCGCCGTCAACAACTGCGCCATGCCGGGTGAAGCGGTTGCGATATTGCGGCGAACAGATCGGCCGAGAACTGGTCGACCGAGATCGCGACGATCAGCTTGGGCGGCGTGGCGGGAAGGGGGGAGCGGCGTCGTCGCCGGACGGTTGGTCAGGCTGGTCGGCGCGGGGCCGGGCCCGGGCTTGCTTGCTGGGCGGCGAGGGGCGCCGCGAAGAGGGTAGCGAGGCGAGGAGCGCGGTGCGAAGCGCGACGGGGAGCGACGTCATGGGCATCCTGATGCAAAGCGTGAACGGCGGCGCTGGCGGAACGCCAAACGGGTATAGGGCAAGGCCGATGCGCGGTTGGTTTTACATCCTGATGACGGCGATATTCATGGGATCGCCGCTGCCGTCCCGGCCAGCCGATACCGCGCCCCTCGGCGGAGCCTGGTGCGATCCATCTGCCGATGCGTCTGGTGGCCGAAAGCGCCGTGCCCCGGGCCGGCAGCACGGTGACGCTGGCGATCGTCGCCACGCCGGAAAGGGGGGCACGGCTATTGGAAGAATGGCGGCGATGCCGGCCTGCCGACCGAGGCGCATTGACCTTGCCTCCGGCGTGACGGCGGGGCGAACTGCGCCATCCGGTGCCCGGTCGGCTGAAGATCGCGGGGTGATGAACTATGTCTATGAGCGGCCCTTCGCGCTGCTCGTCGACCTGTCGGTGCTGGCGGGGATGGCGCCGGGCACGCCGCTGCCCGTCTCGGTGAAGCCGACTATCTGGTCTGTACCGACACGATCTGCGTTCCGAGAGACCCAGACGCTGTCGACCCAACTGAAGGTGGGGTGACGGCGCGGTCGATCCGGCGACGCGTAGCCAGTTCGACCGCTGGCGTGCTGCGCTGCCCAAGCCCCCGGGGGCGAGGGCGTGATCGAGACGCAGGGCAAGACGGTACGGATCGCCGTGCCAATACCCGCCGGGGTCGCGGTCAAGGACGTCTATTTCTTCCCGGATCGCAGCGGGGTGATCGACCATGCCGCCGATCAGCTGCTGACGCGCCAGTGGCGATCAGGCGATCCCGTCGATCCCGCTGCTGCGGTCCCGACAGCGGGGGCCGGTATCGGCGTGCTGTCGATCGGCGACGGCAACGGCTCGCCTTCGCCGCCAAGCCGGGCGCGATCGCTAGTACGAGTAGTGCCGAGCATGGGTTCGGCGCGATCGCGCTGGCCTTTCTGGGCGCAGTGTTGGGGGCTTGGTGCTGAACATCATGCCCTGCGTCTTCCTGATCTCAGCCTGAAGGCGCTGAGCCCGGCGCGGGGCGGCGGTGACGAACGTCGCGCTCGCGCCGAGGCGCTGGCTTATACGGCGGGGGGGTGGTGCTGGTCTGTGTCGGCCTGGCGTCATCTCTGCTGGCGCCCGCGCCGGTGGGCAGAGCGCGGCTGGGCGTTCCAGTTGCAGGACCCGCGCGTGATCGGCGTGCTGCTGCTGCTGGTCGTCGGTATCGCCTTCAATCTGGCAGGGCTGCCTGAGCGCCGACGCCGGCCTTTGCCGGGCGGTCGGGGGCGATGGGCGCTTTTGCCACCGGCGCGCTGGCGGCGTTCGTCGCCACGCCGTGTTCGGGGCCGTTCATGGCCGGGCGCTGGGCGCGGCGTTGGTGTTGCCGGCGGCGGCGGCGCTGGCGGTGTTCGCCGGGCTGGGGCTGGGGATCGCGCTGCCCTTCCCGGCGATCGGCTTCATCCCCGCGCCACGGCGTCGCCGCCCAAGCCGGGATGTGGATGGTCCGGCTGCGCCACATCCTGTCGGTGCCGATGTTCCTGACCGCGCTCGCGCTTGCCCGGGTGCTGGGGCAGGAGGCCGGGGTCGGCGGGCATGACGTTGGGCCTGCCGCGACCTTTGCTGATCGCGCTCGGGCTGTGGTGGACGGACTGCGTCAGCATGGCGGTAAGGGGCGCGCGGGCTGGCCCCGCTATCGCGTCGCGCTGGTGCTGGCGGTGGGGATCGTCGACCGTCCGTCCTGCTGCCGCCATTGCCAAGGCCGCCTCCGCCGACACCGCCTTCACCGAAGCCAAGCTGGAATCCTTGCGCAAGGAGGGGCGGCCGGTCTTCGCCTATTTCACCGCCGACTGGTGCCTGAGCTGCAAGGTCAACGAGGTTGCCGCGATCGAGCGCTCCTCGGTGCGAGGCGTTCGCCGCAACAAGGTGGCGGTACTGGTCGGCGATTGACCGATGGCGATCCTGTGCTGGGACGTTTTATCGAACAGCATAATCGCGCGGGGGTGCCACTTCCTCTATTACGCGCCGGGAGCGAAGGAGCCGCAAAGTGCTGCCCTTGTGTGCTGACGCCGTCGATGCTGGAGAAGCTCGGGCGGTGCCCTGTAATTTCCTCTGCAAGGAGGTGGCGCGCGGAGCGCGACGGAGGGTGTCGCCCTCTCGATAGTGGGACACCCTCCGTCAGGCCCCGGTGGTTCGCCACCCCCCTTTAAGGAGGAATAGATGGAAGACCCCTTGTGCCCCGCCACCATGCGGTGCAGCATGGAACCCAGGCAGCAGGGGAGCGTAGCTACCGGATGGGGACCATCGCCGCGTTCGACGAAATCATGGGGACTGACGCATCGGCGCCGCGCCCCGAACAGGCCGCTTTGCAACGCTGGCTCGATCACACATCCCACACCGAACTACGCCGTCGCCAGCAATCGGCCGAGGCGACCTTCCGCCAGCTGGGCATCACCTTCGCGGTTTACGGCGAGAGCGACGCGGCCGAGCGGATCATCCTGTTCGACATCGTGCCGCGCGTCTTTCTGCATGACGAATGGGCGCGCCTGTCCGAAGGACTGGTCCAGCGGGTCGAGGCGATCAACGCGTTCTCGACGACATTTATGGCGAGCGGAAGATCCTGCGCGACGGCATCCTGCCGCCCGACCTGATCTTCGGTAATCCGCAATTCCGCCCCGAGATTGCGGGCATGCGTCCGCCGCACGGCGTCTGGGCGCATATCTGCGGCATCGATCTCGTTCTGTACCGGACCCGATGATTTCTTTCGTGCTGGAGGACAATGCCCGCACGCCATCGGGCGTCAGCTATATGCTGGAAAATCGTGAGGCGATGCTGCGCCTCTGCCCTGAGCTGTTCCGACAGTTCCGCGTGGCGGCGGTCGACAGCCATCCTGATCGCCTCCTCGCGACGATGAAGTCGGTGGCACCGCACGGCGTCGCCGAGCCGACCTGCGTCGTGCTGACGCCGGGCCATTAACTCGGCCTATTATGAACACAGCTTCCGGCCGACCCATGGGGGTCGAGCTGGTCGAAGCGGCTGATCTGGTGGTCGATGACGACATCGTCTGGATGCGTACGATCGCGGGGCGGGTGAAGGTCGACGTCATCTATCGCCGCGTGGATGACGACTTCGATCCGCTGGTCTTCCGCCCGACTCGATGCTGGCGTGCCTGGCCTGATCGCGGCCTATGCGGCGGCAATGTCGCCATCCTCAACGCGCTGGGCAACGGCATAGCGGACGACAAGGCGATCTACAGCTATATGCCCGATATCGTCCGCTATTATTCGGGCGCCGAGCCCAAGCTGAAGAATGTCGACACCCGAGCTGCCGCGAGCCGGAATCGCTGGCCTATGTGCTTGATCATCTGGACGAACCGGTGGTCAAGCTGGTCGATGGATCGGGGGGTTATGGGCATGCTGGTCGGCCCGACCGCGACGAAGGTGCAGATCGAGCATTTCCGCGCCGCGCTGATCGCCGAGCCACATCGCTACATCGCGCAGCCGACCCCGCCCTGTCGACGGTGCCGACCGGTCGAAAAGCGGCGTCGCGCCGCGGCATGTCGATTTCCGCCCTTCGTCCCGACCGGGCGCGAGGGTGTTGAGGTTACCCCTGGGGCTGACCCGCGTCGCTGCGCGAGGGCTCGCTGGTCGTCAATTCCAGCCGGCGGCGGCACTGGGA
The DNA here is from genome assembly GCA_903632075.3 of Acanthosepion pharaonis. NCBI lineage: Eukaryota > Metazoa > Mollusca > Cephalopoda > Sepiida > Sepiidae > Acanthosepion > Acanthosepion pharaonis. The sequence continues at coordinate 44,015 of CAHIKZ030003156.1, read as the reverse complement.
CAGTTTCGTGCTGATGCCGCCTGAACAGGATCACTGGGGTGCAGACCCAGACCCGTGTGTCGCAAATCCAGATGCAGGGGGGACCGCTGATGCCTCGCGGACCGCCTCCTCGCTCTATTGGCTCGGGCGTTATTTCGAGCGAGCTGACTTCATCGCCCGGCTGGTCGAGGCGACGGTGCGGCTGACGTCCTGTCGCCGCGCTCGGCGGGGCTTGCGGCCCGGGATCGGCACTGCCGTCACCGACACCGCCAGCGCCTTGCCGAGGGCGGGCGCGAGTTGCGGCGGCGTGAGGTGGCGCGCTTCCTGACGGTCGAGTCCTGCTATCCTGGCCAATCGTCCGCTGCGTCGATATGGCGGACCAACGCCTGCGCGGTCCGGCACCGCGCTCACCCGCGAGGCGTGGAGTGATCAACCGCGCCCGGGCTGCATTTCGAGGCTGCCGGTGGCGGACGAACCCGGCGCGGTGCTGAGCTTGGTCGAGGCGGTGAAGAACGAGACGCGGGGTTTCGAGGGCGCGGTCCACCGATGCTGCGCAACCAGACGACCTCCGGGTTCATCCGGCTGGGCCAAGCGGTCGAGCGGGCGGACAACACCGCACGGCTGCTCGACGTCAAATATCACATCCTGCTGCCGGCGGGCGAGCGGATCGGCGCGTCGTCGACCGCGACCAGTGGACGACGATCCTTCAGACCGTTTCCGCCGTCACCGCCATCGTTGGCTCTATTCGGACGGGCTCAAGCCTCGAACGTGATCGACCTGCTGATTGCGCGCACTGAATTGCCGCGCAGCTTGGCGGCGTCGGTCGAGGAAACGGTGGACGTGTTAGCAGCTTGCCCGGCGCACGGGGCAGCATGGGGAGGCGGATCGAATGGCGAGACTACGCGCGAGCCGGATGAGCAAGACACGTTCAGGCGATGTGATCGCGGGCGGGCTCCACCAATATCCGAAGCCTTCATATTGAGAATGCCCAACTGCACGGCGCTATCGGCCGCCAGTCTGCCCGCCTGATGCGGATCGCCATCGAGCACCAGATCGTCCATCGGCCGCGAGCGCGGGGGTAGCGGCGTGGCCCAGATGCTGCGGCTGACCCCGACAATAGCGATGAACAGACCGTCGCGCATTGGCGGATCGACGTCGATTGCGATGCCCGGATGCGTGGGCCGTGACGGGTTCGGCAATGGGTGACGATGCTGTACATTGAGGAGCCGGTTGAGACGGTGACGATCACCGCGACGGGCGATATCCTGACCAGCGACGCACATGGCATCGTACGCGCGCACCCACGAGACGCCGCCGCCCGCGTTTATCTGCGCGGCACCTCCGCCACACCGGCTACCGGGGCGATCAGCGCTTTTTCCGCCGAGGCGGTCCGGGACTGCGATGGCCCCCGGCGGTGCTGGGTATAGCCTGAACGCCGCGATTCACCGCCGCTTCGCGATCGACCATGACCTGGGGTCGACGCGGCGGCCCTGCTGGGTGAGGCTAAATCGGGGCCGTGATCTTGCGCATCTCTTCTGCACCGGCGCGCGGTCGCCTGGGCTGCCGGCGGTTCGTGTCGGGCTTCGTCGCGCAGGGAGGATGCGGCGCGGCTGCATTGCTGGGCGGAGGCCTATGTCGAGGGGATCGGCTGGCTCGCTTTTGACCCGGCGATCGGGTTATCGCCGACCGACACGCATGTCCGGGTCGCCGTCGCGCTGGATGCGGCAGGCGCGGTGCCGATCGCCGGTGAGGCATGGAGCGACATGGTTTGCTGACGGACGCGACCCAATAGAGCGGGCAGTCTCCGCCCTTAGGGGCTGAGGCTTGGCGGCAGGCGCCCCATCTGCGGGTGACTATTCGCCTGCCTCGATCGCGGTTTCGACGGCGGGCGGACCACCGACATCCGGGGCGTCGGGGCAGAGCAATGACCAGCCGCGCGGGCCAGTGCCTCCAGCGGTTGATAGCGGGTCTTGGTACGCCATGCGCGGCGACCCTTCACCCAATAGCCGAGATAGACATAAGGCAGTCCCGCGGGCGGCGCGGGCGCGCAGGATGGGTCCATGATGATGAAATTGCCCAGTCCCGGCCGGCTTTCATCCCGGGTCTCAAAAAGCTGTAGATCATCGACAGGCCGTCACCCTGCCGATCGGTCAGGCAGGCACCAGCAAACGGCCGCGCTCGCCATCGGGGCCGGTTGGTTCGCGATATTCGACGACGACCGATTGGACGGGGGATAGTTCGACCATGTCGGCATAGTCGCTCGTCCATCGCCGCCATCCCGCCACCGGGGTGGCGCTGGCCGAGATAGCGGCGCAGCAGCTCGAACTGTTCGGCGGTCGCCCGTGGCTGGCAGGCGGTGACCTCCAGATCGGCATGGCGGCGCAGCAGCCGGCGCTGGGTGTTGTTGGCGCGGAACCCGTCGGCGACGACGCGCACTGAGACGCAGGCGGTGCAGCCCGCGCAGGACGGGCGATAGGCGACCGGCTGCGGCGGGAAACCGATGCGGCTCAGCGCCTGCGTTGAGTTCGCCGGCATGTTCGCCATTGAGTTCGGTGAACACCTTCCGCTCCTCACGACCCGCCAGATAGGGGCAGGGCGGGGCTGGTGACGAAAAGCGCGGAAAACGGAAAGGCGCAGTCACCGCCCGAACTTCCTTCAGGGATCGAGAACAAGGCTTTCTTAACGAATTTGCTGGCCGAGGGGGATGGCCTGAAGTTGTTCGAAACGGACGGTCATCAGGCCCCGTCCGGCGGGGATCAGCATCGGGCCCGATCCCCGCCCGAGCTCAGGCCAATTGACCTGGGTCGTCTCATATCCGGCGGCGCGCAGCGCCTCGATCAAGCGGTGGAGATGAAGCGCGTCACGCGTCTCGCACTCGATATCGGTGATCAGCCCCTTGGCGGGCAGGGTGGTGAAGACGCGCTGGTGATAGACCTCGATGATGTTCACCCGCTCGCGATCGAAGATGCGCGCGACGTTGAACAGCGCGCCGGGCTGATCCTGCAACCGGATGCGCAGGCGCGCCAGCCGTCCCGAACGGGCAAGGTCGCAGCAGCAGGACATTGGCGAGCAGCCGCGTGTCGATATTGCCGCCGCAGAGCACGACACCCACCGTCTTGCCGCGGAACCGCTCGGGGTGCGACATCAGCGGCCAGCCCCGCCGCGCCCGCGCCTCGACCACCGTCTTCTCGATCTGGAGCAGCGCGCTGACCGCTTCCTCCAGATGGCGTTCGTCGACCAGCAGGATCTCGCGGATGAGCGCGGCGACCATCTGCGACGTCAGGCCGCCTGGCCTTGACCGCAATGCCCTCGGCCAGCGTATCGCCGGCGCAAGGGAGCGTGGTGCCGTTCAGCCGGTTATACATGGACGGGAAGAGCTCGGCCTGTACGCCGACCACCTCGACCGGGCGCGGCGCCGCCGCCGCGACGGTGGCGATCCCTGAGATCAGGGCCGCCGCCGCCGATCGGCACGATCAGCGTGTCGATGTCGGGCGCGTCCTCCAGCATTTCCAGCGCGACCGTGCCCGCCCGCGATCACGCGCGGATCGTCAAAGGTGGACGAAGGTATAGCCGCGCTCGGCCTCCAGCACGCGGGCATGAGCATAGGCCGCGTCGAACGTATCGCCCTCCGTGACCACGGTCGCGCATGGCCCTCGGTCTGACGACCTTCACGATCGGTGGTGCGCGGCATCACGATGGTGGCAGGCACGCCCAGCCGGTTGGCGTGATAGGCCAGACCCTGCGCATGATTGCCCGCCGAGGCGGCGATCACGCCCTTGGCGCGCGCAGCGTCGGAGAGCTGGAGCAGCGTATTGAGCGCACCGCGTTCCTTATAAGCGGCGGTGAATTGGAGATTTTCGAACTTGAGATAGACGGTGGCGCGGGTCAGTTGCGACAGCGTCCGGCTGATCATGGTCGGCGTGCGGACGATCCGGTCCGAAATTCGCGCATGCGCGGCGCGGACATCGTCGATCGTGACGATGGGCGCAGCCTGTGCGCTGGCGAATGGAACTTCCGGAGCTGCCTTTGGGCGGAACGACTAACCATCATCCAGCCCCAGCCGATCGCGGGCGGGAGGTGAACCGTTTCGGGGGCTTTGGCACGAAGCCCGGCGGCTCTTCATTTCGCCCCAGGAGGGGAATGACGTTCGCCCGGACGGACTGTTGCAACATGGCATCGCTCGTTCGGCCAAATCTCCTCGCCGCGAAACAAGCGCAATGCGTCCGCGTTGCTGGCCCATGGGGGCCATGCTAGGGGCGGCGATGATCGAAGGGTTGCCACGGATAGTGCCGATGTTCCCGCCAGTCGCCGGACCGCCCATCATCGGCTCGACCGCATCACGATGAGCATAGCCCCACCGGAATCGCGACGACCGCGACCGAGGACCAGCCGCATCACCACCAGAATGGCGTCGCCCGGCTTGCGCTGGCGCGATCGGGTCGTGTTCGGCGATATCGGCACCAGCCCGATCTACGCCTTTCGCGAAACCTTCGCCAATCCGCATCACCCTTTGCCGCTCGACACCGCGCATATCCCGGGCGTCGTCAGCCTGATCTTCTGGTCGATGATGATCGTGGTGTCGGTGAAATATGTCGCGATCATCATGCGCGCGGACAATAAGGGTGAGGGGGCGCCCGGCGTTGCTCGCGCTGGTGTCGGGACAGACCAAGACGCGGCGCTGGTCGCGCGGCATCGTTCTGCTCGGCGTATTCGCCACCGCGCTTTTTCTATGGCGACAGCATGATCACGCCCGCCGTCACCGTGCTCAGCGCGGTGGAGGGGCTCGCCGTCGCCGCGCCGGCCTTTGGCAGTTTTCGTACTGCCAATCGCGGTCACCATCCTGATCATATTGTTCAAGATCCAGCGTTCGGGGACCGAGCGGGTGGCCCACCTTCGGCCCCATCATGCTCCTCATTTCGCGACCATCGCGGTACTGGGCGTGATCAGCTTCGTCGAGACGCCCGGCATCCTGCGCGCGCTGTCGCCGCATTATGCGGTGCAGTTCTTCTTATCGATCCGGTGCGCGGGTTCCCGGCGCTCGGCTCGGTAGTGTTGGCGGTGACGGGGCCGAGGCGCTTTATGCGGACATGGGCCATTTCGGGCGGCGGCCGATCGGCCTGTCCCGGCTATGCTTCGTACTGCCCGCGCTGATGCTCAACTATATGGGGCAGGGGGCGTTGCTGTTCCGCGAGGGTGGGCGGCGCTGGAAAGCCCCTTCTACATGCTGGCGCCCGAAGGACTGCAGTTACCGCTGGTCATACTGGCGACCGCAGCGCCGTCATCGCCAGCCGTGCGGTCATCACCGGCGCCTTCTCGGTCACGCAACAGGCGATCCAGCTCGGTTTCATGCCCCGCCTGCGCATCGAGCATACGTCCGCCGCGACCGCCGGCCAGATCTACATCCCGCTCATCAACTGATGTTGATGGTGATGGTGATCCTGCTGGTGCTGTTCTTCCGTTCCTCGTCCAACCTGACCTCGGCCTATGGCATCGCAGTGACGGGGGCGATGCTGATCGATACCTGTCTGCTGGGCGGAGGCTGACGCGGCTGTGGAAAATGGCCGCTCTTCGCCGCCGTGCCGCTCCTCGCGCTCTTCTTCCCCGGTCGATGGCGCCTATTTCACGCCAATCTGACCAAGGTGCCGGCGGGTGGCTGGTTTCGCTGCTGGTCGGTTTCATCATCTTCACCTTCTCACCACCGGTCGACCGGGCGCAAGCTGATGATCCAGCGGCTGCGCGAGGGGACGATGCCGATCCATATCTTCATCGATTCGGCGGCGGGCGCGGCCAGTCGCGTGTCGGGCACGGCGATCTTCATGACCTCGTCCCCCGACGGTGTCCCACACGCGCTGCTCCACAATCTGAAGCACAACAAGGTGCTGCACGAGCGGATCATCCTGTTGACCGTCAAGATCGTCAGCCAGCCTTTACTGGCCCGATGGGGAGCGTGCGAAGCTGGACGATCTCGGCCATGGCTTCCATCGTCTGATCCTGCGCTTCGGCTTCATGGAGGAGGCCGACGTGCCGGCGGCGCCAAGCGCGTCGAGATGGAGGGCGGGGCGTTCAAGATGATGGACACCAGCTTTTCCTGTCACGCCAGACCCTGCTCGCGGCGGAGCGGCCGGGCATGTCACTGTGGCGCGAAAAGCTGTTCTCCGGATGCTTCGCAACGCGGAGAGCGCGATGGAATTCTTCCGCCTTCCGACCAATCGCGTGGTGGAGCTCGGCAGTCAGGTGGAAATCTGAGCCCGCAACCTGCTCCCATCATCGTCACCGCCCTGTTCGGCCGCGCCGACCAAGGCTGGTCTGATAAGGCTGCGCCGCGAACATTTTCCGCCCGAGCGCAATGTCCTCGACGCGCACTGCACATTGTTCCATCACCTGCCGCCCAGTGTCGAGGCGGAGCCGAAGCACCGGCTCAACGGTATCACGCGCGGTGTCCGGGCGCCGGACGTGAAGGCGGCGGGGTTGATGTCGCTGGGCCGGGGCGTCGCGATTCTGCATCGAATCGCCGGGTCTCGTCGCGATCCGTCGCGAACTGGTCGACGCCTTTGCCGGCATGCTGACCCCGCAGGATGCGGGCGGCTGGCGACCGCATGTGACGATCCAGAACAAGGTGACGCCGGCCACCGCCAAGCTGCTTCTTCAGCAGATGGAACGCGATTTCCGCCCGAAACCGTCGAGCTGATCGGCCCTGGTGCCCGTGGTATCGGGGCGGCCCCGAAATGCTGTCGCGTCATTTGTTCGCTTGACGGCCGAAAAAAAGGCCTGTCTATAGGCGCGCCTCCACCGGGTGGAACGCCACGGCATGGCGAAGTAGCTCAGCTGGTTAGAGCAGCGGAATCATAATCCGCGTGTCGGGGTTCAAGTCCCTCCTTCGCTACCACCCGGTGTATTATCCCCAAACCATCGCAATCGCTAGGTTTTCCGGCTCTGTCGGTTTCGGATTTCTTCGGTTTTTGTCGTTGATTTCTGGAAGCGTGGCAGGCGTTTGGGGCCTATTTGGGAGGTTTCGGTTCCCGCTGGCTCCCGGCTTGCTTTTCCAGCTTGCGAATGGCGGCCTCTCCGAGACGCGGATCTCGATTGAGATAATGGGCGTCGAGGATCTCGTTCACGTCCTTGAGCGAATGCCCCGTGACGGTCGCGATCTCCGGCGCTGTGGCGCCCGCCAGCGCCGTGCGGGTTACCGCCGTGCCGCGCAGATCGTGGAAGGTGACGCCCGCGACGCCGGCCGCCGCGCAGGCTTTGCGCCGAGGCGCGAAAGCCGCTCGGTCCGTGGCGTACCCCGTTGGGTCAGGAGAATATGCTGCCCGGCCGGTCGCGAATCGCAGGCGTCCAGACGTGCTTTCAGCGGCGCCCCGACTGGTATGACGACGCGCTTCCCATCCGACTGGCGAACCTGACACGGTCTTGGCCTCGGACCAGCCGGATATGCGGAGCCATCATACTGGCCCCAGCGCATCGCGATCAGATCGCCTTTTGGCGCTGTCTGTCCACAGCGCCAGCACAAGGCCAGCCGCAGATGTTCCGGAGCCTTTGCATAGAACGCCTCTTCATCGGCCGTGGTCCAGACGCGAGTTGAGCGCGATGAACGATAGGCGGCGTACCGCCGGCGCGCAGGGGTGGGCGGTGATATGGCCGCGATCGAGTCCCCAGGACAGGATCTGCGCGAAGACCGCAAAAGCATAGTCCGCTTGCCGGCGCGATACAGCCGCCGCGGTCACGCCAGCCAACAGTTCCCCGCGCGTGCGCTTATCTTCCAAAGCCGCCAAGGGGAAATCATGATATTCGCCGTCGATGACGGCGATCTTCTTCTTGTAATCGGCGCGGGTTCGCGGTGCGAGGTCCTTGAAGTCGACCGAGTCCTGAACTTGTCGAGCAGGCCGCGAACGACATCGTCGGTGGCGAGCTGGCGCGTGCGGGTGGCTTCCGCAAAGCTATCGAGAAACTCCGGCGAGCGGGCTGCCTTTCAGGCGCGGGCCGCCCTTCCATGCATAGTAATAGGTGACCTTGGTACCGTCGCTCAGAATGGCTTTGACGCGGTTGATCCCTTCAAATTAACGTCCATCGCGGCGCGCTCTCCATGCGTCGAAGGGATCGGAAGGGACCGGCGCCGGCGTGGCGTCGAGGTGGAACAGGCTGATGGTGCCGTCCGGCGCGATCTCCGTCCGCACGACCGGCTGATCGGCGTTCTTCGCGGCCTTGAGCGCGCGGGTCAGATCGGTCTGATGCCACGACGCGGGCGCTACCCATGGGCGGCCCCCGGATCGCGTCCTCGATATCGATCTGGCGGGCGTCCGCTTGCGCTTTGCCATAGCGGGACCGACAGGTGCGTATCGCACCATGTCGAGCCCGGTCGCGTCGTGGTGACGCGCAGCCAGCGCCAAAGCGTTTGGGCCGGTCCAGCCAGTCCCTTCGCCATGGCAGGTGACGCAGCCCGCAGTAGCCGAGCTGGTGGTGCTCTTGACGCGGGCCATCAGTAATCGTCCCAATCGCTATTCGCACGGGGGTCGATCGGGCAGCCCCATGGGGTCTCGAAGCGAACGGCCACGGCATCGAGCCAATCGATCTCGTCCGCATAGCGCCATGGCCCCACGACGCCGTTTGCCGTCATCACGAAGGCGATCGGGGTGTGGAGGCGCCTGAAGCTCACATGCCCAATCGGGTGGGGTAAAAGGGGGGCTCTAAGGCGATCAGCCGATCTTCGGCGATGCGGCGGGGCCAGCATGACGCGCTGGTCGGCGGTCAAGATCATGACTTCACCTCCACTTCGTCCAGTGGAGCGCCGCCATGGCCGCGATGGCCGGGGCGGTGTCGCCGGCAGCGGCCGCTTTGACGGCCGCCGCGAGTTGCAGGGTCACGCCGATCGCATGGGTCATGATGGCGGCGCGGGCGTGGGCTTCGCGCAGGGGTCAGGGGCGGCGGCGCGACATCGCCGTCGCGGACCACCTCCAGCGCGCGCAGGCTTTGGGGTGAGGGTGGCGTACATCACGCGGGTTCTTCGAGTTTGAGGCGTCGCACGACCCACCCGACTATTGCCTGTGCCCGGAAGGCGATCGGGTCGGTCAGGGTGGGGAGTTCATCGGCAAGAATGGCGGTCGGATCGTCGCGCAGATGCTGACGCAGATCCTTCAGGCCAGATTGAGCGCGGCGGATACCGAGCAGACCGCCTTTCCCGATCCTCGATGGTGAAGATCGGGCGGGGCGGAACGGCCGGTTCGACGATCGGCGTCGTGGTGGCGGGCGCCCGGGCAAACCAGCAAGGAAATCGGTGATGCAGGACGGGCAGAGATCATCCATCCGTCCTTGCCGACGCGAGCGCCACCACTGTGACGCCGCGCCGCGATGCCGCCCCAACCGTCCGGGCGCGCCCGGTCATCGGCAACGCTGTGTTCGGTGCCGCAACGATCGCAACGAAGTGTAAAGGTGGTGGCGATCGACATCAGATCATCCCCAGGCCCGCATGTAGACCTCAAGATCGCTTCTTCCTGCTGGTAATCCTCCCGCTTCTTCTTGCGGATGTTCATGATCGTGCGGACAGCCTTCTTGTCGAAACCGCGCGCCTTGGCCTCGGCGAAAACATCCTGATGTCGTCGGAGATACCCTTCTTCTCTTCCTCCAGGCGCTTGGCGCGCGCTCGATCAGCAGGCGCAGTTCATCCGCCGTTTGCTGATCGATCTTGGACAGGTCGGTTTCGGTTATCATGTCAGTCTCCCGTGGTGCTTGTGGGTGGGGTCTGCAGCTCTGGCCAGAGCCGACTCTTGTAGAGAGGCGCTCAACAGGAGCCGGGCGGGTCAGAAATCGGGGGCGGGCGGCGCGGGATGGGGTGGCAGTCCTGGCCAGCGCCGCAGGCCGCGCCGCTGTCGAAGCGGACCGAGGCGAGCGCGCCCCGTACCGCCAGCACGTCGCAATGCTTGCCACGCGCCTGACCGAGCCTGAGATAGACGGCGCGGTCGCCATGACAGATGCCGGTCGCGACCATGTCACCGCTGCGTGTCCTTCGCCTGCGCGGCGATGGTGACGATCACGAAGGGAATGGCGACGATCGCGACGACGATGACGCCGAGTAGGCGAACCCGTGCGGGAACCGGTTTGCGGTCCATCACCGGTCCCCTGCCAGCGTGGCGCAGGCCGGCAGGTCGCATCATCGTGCCAGCCGCCGGCGTCGACGCCCGGCGATGTCTCCATGTCCTGTATGACCCCGCACCCGGCGACAGATGCGCGGATGCGCGCCGGCCGGTGCGTTGTAGAGCTGATGATAGACATCCGGGTCGAAGGGGAAGACGGCGCGCAACTGGTCGAGCGTCGCGCGCAGCCAGCGACGCCGCCGGCGTCTCCAGCGACCGGAGGAGCTGCGCGGGCGATGCTGACCCCTTCCGGCCCGCGTGGCGATGCGGCGCGCCACATCGTCGTGCGACAGGCGGGCGGCCCGGCGGCGGAGCATCAGATAGGCATCCGGGGTGAGCGGTTACACGCGGCGGTGGAGGGAGCGCGAAATGGAGCATGGCGGCGATCCTTTCGTGGCAAAGCAGGGCGTTTCCCGCGACGGGTGGTCGCGGGCGGGGAAAGACGGGCAGGGGGGTGGGGCGGTCAGGCCGCCCGGATCAGGGCGGCGTCATCCGGGTGGCGCGCTTTCGGCGGCCGCAGGCCGGTTGTCGTTGACCGGCTCCTTCTCGTCATCATTGGCGGGCTTGGCGCGCCACTGACCAAAGGGGGGGCGGACGGCGGATTCGGCACGTCGCTGGGGCGGATCGAGCGGATCACCGCGAGCTGCACGACCATCGTGTGGCCGCACAGGTCATTGTCGCAGACGCACCGCAATTCGCGCGTCAGCAGGTCGATATGGACGCTGTCGCGCGTGATCGCCCGCGATCCGCAATGCGGGCAGGCGATGCCGGGAATTCGGACAAGCTTCTTCTTCACTGGTGGTTACCCCCGTCTTTCCCCGCGTCGGTTGCCATGGACGGGAGGAAACTGGTCAGGCGGCGCATCAGCGCGTCGATCGCGCCGGCCGACTGTTCCACCTCTGCGAGCGCGCGATGCACATCCAGCGGAGAGGCGTTGACTGGTGATACGGATGGCGGCGGCCATGGCCTCGCCAAATTCCTTGCTGGCGACGGCGATTTCGCCAAGCAGTTCGCGCGCGCAGGCTTCCTGCCGCTCGATCTGAATGCCGAGCTGGAACTCGAAGGCGTCGAAGAAGGGTGATCCCTGCCCGCCGGCCGCGATATAGGCGGCGTCGAGCGCCTGCGCCTGCGCGATCGAGGGACGGTCTTGCAATTCGTCTGCGACCAGTAGCGCGGGAGCGCAGCGCCCGGCCGGTGATGCGGCACACTTCTTCCCACCCGATCGCACCGGCGATACGGGTGATTGCGTCTGATAGGTACGGGCGCGCGGAGCTGGGTCACGCCACGCCCTGAGACGTCGTGCTATCGGAAGGGCATTCGTCCATTAGCGCAAAAGCCGCCCTCACCGCGGAGAGCAGCGGTGATACGATGCCAGTTCTCGTCCAATTCCGAGAAAATGGTCGCGATGGCGATTGCCCCTGCCCCGCCCATTACAGCGTCAGGCTGGCGAGCCCTGTGCAGTGCATGAACAATGCCGTATTCATGACTTAACACACTGCATAATGGCGCGCCGATTGCCGGGGACAGTCGGCGCGCCGCCCTCTACCACCGTTGCCCGGGAGTACGGAGGAGATGGGTTCGGATCGAAAAATGTCAGGACACAGCAGGTGACGGGGTACACCGGTGTTATGCTCGATGGCTATCGCCTCCGGAAGGTTCAGCACGACAGTTTCCCGGAGTCGCTTTGATATGGCAGGCCGCTGTTTTCCTGACGATCTCCGCTAAGGCCGCCTGCGATCCAGCGATCCGCAGCGCTTCCTTGAACGTATTTTCCGGGTCATGGGCTGTTCCATGACCCCGATGTATTCCGCGCGGAATAGGTGAGTCAATACCAAAGTGCGATGGTTTTATATTCCTGCGGTTATATTTTCCGGCCGTGATTAGAAGCGATCGAGTGAGGTCCCGCATGGACGCCGTTACTGACCCAGTCCGGGTTGGCTCGGCGCGTTGGCGACCCGTGGTGCCATAGCTAAAATCGCCAAGAACAATCCGAACGGTTCTTCTTATCTGCATAAGATTGCACAGGTGTTGGAGACGACGCCGGCGTATCTGACCGGGGAGACAGACGATCCGAGTGAGGGCGCGCCGTTTCACCACCTCCTTCCCGGTGACGGTCCGTTTGGAGGTCACACTTGATCGGAGGAGGCTCTAGCCCTGATGTTCGAGGGGGCTGTTGGCGGGGCTGGATCCGAACGCGTCGCGGGCATCGCACGCCGGCTGCTTGCACGTAAGCTTCCCATTGCGCTGTCATCTCTGCGATCTTTTGCGGACCGTGCCGGATCATGATCCGGCGTCATCAGAAGCCGACGCAGATCTCGCCACAGCGAATTCGAACCTCGACCGTGACCGAACAGGCGATCTCGCATGGCGAGCAGCGCTGCTCGCACGCCGGGGGTCGCGCGGACCAGCCGCCCGCCCATCACCGGGCACCCTGCATGAGCGAGCCGGTCACGCTGTCGCCGCGCCAGCGCGAATGCCTGCGACTGATCTGGTCGCGGCGCGCCACGTCGAAGGAGATCGCGGCGGAGCTGGGGGATCAGCAAGTCGACGGTGGATAAGTATATCGCCGAGGCGATCGAGCTGACCGGCGCGCGCGATCGGCGCCGCGGCCGCGATGGTCTTTGGCGAAACCCCCGATTTTGCAGGGGAAGGGGGAGATCGCCCCGTCGAAACACCCCTGCAGAATCGCACCCCCATTCTGCATGGGTATCGGCGCCGGCCGCCGCCACCCTAACCCATGACCGGTCGATCGAAGGGGTCCCGTTCTGGCCATCTTCGGAGAAAGGCGGCGCCTCAACACGCTTTCGCTGTTGCAGACGCTGGGTCGGATCGGACTGATCGCGGTGGCATCGCTCGCTGCCCGGCGCTGGCTATGGCGCTGGGTAGCGGACTTCCCTCCGTCGCAAAGCCGGTGCTTCGCGCCTTCGATCGACCTCACGGATAATCGCGGGGCCTCCCCACGGGAGGTCGATATGGCGAGCATGGAAACGAGGATCGGCGTGGCGCAGGTCGTGGGCCTGCCGCTGATGCGGGCGGGAAAAGCTGCTGGACGAGGCGTTCGTCCTGCTGGCGCAGGCATCGGCCGCCGCGGTTGAGGGTCGCCGCTCGGCGCGCCTGCCGTTGCACGCCGGGCATGATGCCATCGACCGTAGTTGCGGCGCAACAGACGCTGATGGTGGCGCGCAAGGCTGTCCACACGGCGCATTATGGCTTCCGCGACATCGCCGATGGCATGGCGGTGCCGGCGCGCGCGTATGGCGACCATGGCGACACGCCGCGCGAGAACGTCATTCCGGTGGTGCCGGGCAATGCCGGCGCGCATCTGGCGATCGTTCAGGATGTGGCCTGACCCGGCCGGGTTGACGCGGTGCCGTCCGGAGCCCGATGGGGTGGCGTATGAGCCTCTTCCTCTTTCTCCAGGGTGATGACCCTGTGCTGCGCCTATGCGCTGGCACGGGCGGACCGCCCGAGCGGGCCTCGGCGCTGTTGCAGCTCGGCGCCTTCGCGTCGGACGGCGGTGATCGGCTGGTCGACGGGCGCGCGTACACGGCGCTGGCGGCGGATCGGCGCTGGTCGACCTGTCGTTGCTGGTGGCGCTGACCGTGCTGGCGTCGCGGTCGACGCGGCATTGGCCTTTGTGGGTCGCGGGTTGGCAGTTGGCGGCGATCGTCGCGCACCGCCAAGCTGCTGGATCCAGCGATGCAGGCGACGGGGTACGCGATCCAGTTGCAGATCTGGGCCTATCCCATGCTGCTGGCGACGGCGGCCGGTGCTCGCGGTATCAGACGCGGCGATCGGCCGGGCTGATCGAGCCGGACTGGAAGACGCTGACGGGCGGCCGATCGTCGCCTGACCGGGCCGCCCGTGATCCGGGCGGAGCGCAAGCGGATGGCGGCGGAGATCTTCATCGAGCGGCGCGACCGGGGACGCGGTGTTCGTCGAGGTCGAGGGCGGCTTTGGCGAACCGGCCTCGACATGCTGCTGATCCTCTACATCGTCGATGCGGAGGGCAAGGTGGCGACGCGCAGAGTTGCTGGTCGCGGCCCATGTCGAGCGCGAGATCGCCGAGCCCTATATATCGGCTGGCTGATTTCCGCGGGGCTGGCGGGGGTTCGGTGACGAGGGGACCGTCCGTTTGCTCGATGCCGGTCGGACGATGATGGACGCCTATCTCGATCGGCGCGGTATGCGCGGCCATGACAAGAAATTCATGCATTAACCGGCACTTGTCGTCGGGCAGGGCGGCGGCCGCCATCCCACCAAGTACTGTATGATTTTGCAGGGGGTGACGGTTTTCCGCCGTTTTTGCGCGTCGTCGCGGCGATGCACCCATAATGGTGATAGTTGTCTTTGATCTGAATGGGATCGGCCGGAAATCGTATGTCGATCGGCAACAATTCTTGGGGGTGGGGATGGAAACAGAGGCGAAGAAGGGCGGGCGCAAGCTCGGTCGTCTGGGATGCGGTGTGGCGCTTGGCGTCATGGTGCTGATCGGGGTGATCGGGGCGCTGGCGGACGGCGATGCGGGGCGGGGAATAGCTCCGCCTCGTCGGGCACGACAGCTCCAGCGAAGGCCGATGCAACTGCCGAAGCGCGACAGGCCTTCGTCGCCAATTACAAGGCTGTCATCGCCGCCGCGAAGCCCTGCGATGCGATGATGGGCGGCATAGAGGAGGCCAAGTCGGGATCTCCGCTGACCCTTTATCAGGCCGCGAAGGCGGGCCGAAGCGTGCGAGGGCAGTTGGACAAAAAATCAGAGCGATCGAACCGGCGGATCTGCCGGACGCTGCGGCGGGATAAGGAGAAGGCCGCGCTAAAGACGTGCAGCGGCGCTTCATTTCCTGCGCCAACGCGCCATGGAGACGGCGATGGAGATCGCGGACGGTGATGCTGCCGTCGAAGCTGCCGACCTTCAGGAGGATATGCGCGATGGCCAAAGCCGCCGTCATGCGATGTGCGTGGCGCAGTATATCGAGGCGAGCGAACCGGCAGGCGTTAAGCTGGATCAGATGAAGATTTAAACATCATGTGGTTTTCGATACTCACCGAAGGGCGCATATAATGAGCGTCGGGCAATTGCTATCGGACCCTACAAGCTTTGGTTGCTCAAAGCCGCTGACTTTTGGGTTGGGGCAGTTGGGTTCTTAATAACCGCCGTCACGTTTTTTCTTGGCTGGTATAAGCTAACCAAAGTTCAATCTGAGGTTAAAGCGGTAAAGTCTCAGATTGCACATTATGACGCTATCTTCGAGTCGAACGGAATGGCCGCAAAATATCAAGAAATGATGGGTAAGCTAGATGAGGCTGATGTCGATTGGAAAATGATCGCGAGCATCATGACTTCGATTAAAATTGATAGTGTAGGCATAGAACTAACTCTCAAAGAGGCTGACAAAGTCGATCTTGGAGAGGAGGTTCGAAAAAAAATTCAATCAAGCTGGAAAAGATAATATCTGGTATCGAAAAAACTCGGTAACCGGAAATGGCGTTTTGCCTGATAAAGCGTATGTTCAAAAACAATCCGGTCTGGACGCGAGATAGTCGGGAAATCTGCGCGTTTTCAAGGAGTTGGTTCAATGAGCGAAGAGCAATCAGGAAAAAATCGGCTTCTAGTCGCTAGGCTTTTTAAGAAGACCAAGAAAAAAGCGTAGCTTGGTTGCTCAATGGGAACAGAGACCCCATGGCGGAGCTTGGCGCGTACAGAATAACTCTTGATACCCTCTTTCAGTGGTAGCGGTATGGTCGAAAACCCGTACATTTTAGCTTGCAGGGGGGAGTTGATTGAGCATTTAACTGACGAGTCTTTGGATGAAGTTTCAACCGCACCCTTTGGGTACGAAAGCTATTATTCCCTAATGTCTAAAACTACGTGAAATGGCTTTTCGTCAGGCGGTTGGTGCTGATACCGCCGTTGACGACATACTGGACTTCCTAAAAATGACAAGCCATGTAGCTATGTCGAATATCTCATCCGCCTCGATTGTGTCTCTCACGTTTCCGGTTTTATGGGATGGCCCGCCCTTTCCCCCCGGCATCGGATATGATGCTGGTGCTTGAAGAGGAAAGGAGCGGACCGATGTCTGTTGTGATCCTTGGCGTTGATTTGGGCAAGAATGCCTGCAGTGTGGTGGGCGTGGATGCGGCGGGAGCTGTCGTCGTACGCAGGTCGATGCGCCGCCAGACGCTGGTCGACTACGCTGCCAAGCTTCCTGTGCGTGGTCGCGATGGAGGCATGTTGCGGTGCCCATTATCTGGGGCGCCTGTTCGCCGCGCACGGACATGAGATCGGCTGATGTCGCCGGAGTACGGACGGCCGTATGTCAAAGCACAGAAGAACGATGATCGTGATGCCGAGGGGATCGCCGAGGCCGCCTCGCGTCCAACGATGCGCTTCGTCGAACTCAAGACCGGGAGCAGTTGGACATCCAGACGCTCCACCGGGTTCGCTCGCGCGCCGGTGGCTGAGCGCAGGAGCCTGACCAACCAGTTGCGGGCGATCCTGCTGGAGCGCGGGACCATTTTCCCGGTTGGGCGGCGCAAGCTGGAACTCGGCATCGATGCCCCTGGCCGATGAGGATACGACCTTGTCACCGCGTCTGCGCCAGTTGGTGGCCGAACTGCGTGCCGAATGGCGCGAACTCGATACCGTGGTGGAAGCGCTGAACGGCGAGTTTGTCGAGCTGGCGCGCAATGACGCGGCTGCCCGGCGGCTCACATCCATCCCCGGCGTCGGGGTGCTGGAACGCAACTGCCCTGATTGCAGCCGTGGGCGATGCCAGCAGCTTTTGCCAAAGCCCGAGACCGGGTGCCCGCCTCGGTCTGGTGCCCCGTCAGCATACTACCGGCGGCAAGCCGCGGCTGCTCGGCATCTCCAAGCGAGGCAACACCTACTTGCGCACCTTGCCATCCACGGTGCCCGGAGCAGCATTGCCGTCGCTGGCGCGAAGCGAGACCCGTTGGGGCGCTGGTTGACAGGAATGATCGAGCGAGAGTCCACCGCAATGCTATCGTCGTCGCGCTGGCCAACAAGCTGGCGCGGATCGCATGGGCGGCCTTGCGCAAGGACGCGACGTTCGAACGCGGCTACCAAGTCGCGGCATAACCGATCGGCCGCACGCATCTTCATGCATAGGCCAACGATGTTTGCAGGAAGGATCGTGAAGATGGCCTGACAGTCGATCGGCGTCTGGAAAGCCCGGCCAAAAAATGGCACTCGTTGCCGGCGTCTTTATTGTGGCTCCAGACGTGCGGATGTCCATCTTGGCCATGGGGTCACCCATGAGACCGCATACGTTGACGCAGACTGATCAGAACACTTCAAATCCCCCTTGCAGACGGGGGCGGCCATACGTTTTTATGACTGATGAAAGTTGGAAAGACGGCTCAGGTCAGTTTCATATTGACACGGCTCTCATCGAAAAGTGGTTTTGAAATCCCTGCAGACGTGCGGTTGAAATCGAGCTCCCTCGGGTTTCACTGATATGCTTTTTATGTAGCTATCGAAAAGCCATATTTTGCCTTAGCCGCACTCGTAAGAGCTATGAATGCGCAGAGGGCTGGGGATCAGCTAGAAATCGATGCGGCATTCGTTGATCTTCAAGCAGAGGTCAATAATGGCCTTAACAGTCTAAAACATTTTCAAACCATCATAATGGCAACTGCAAACCATACACCTCTTTGATAATAACGGTCGGGTCATTGAGCGGGGTGATAGCAATGGAGAAATGAAAATCGCCCATCCTATGACAGCGTAGTGCGGTTTGATTTCCAAGCTCGGTCTCGCGTTGTGGACCAACAGACTGATCAACCGCCCCTTGAAAGGGGCGGCGGGGATGGCACATTCGATGCCATGCAGGAACGCGTTACCCGTCTGGAAAACACGTCGACCAGCTTGTTGGGACGTAGGCGAGGTTCGTATCGATCTTGCGACGATCAAAGAGAATGTCCGCCATCTTCCCGGTAAAACGTGGATGTTCACGACATTGGCGGCCATGCTGACCGCCCTTGCCGCGATCGTGACGGTGATAACACGGCTGGTGCCAGCCACTGAGCCCAGATATCATCCTTGTTCTAATTTAACTTGCGTTCGGAAGCCGCCATCACCCAAGCTGTGTGGACACTTCGGTCTGAAGCCAATCCACCGCATCGATCTGGGTCTTGAAGCCACTGACCTGGCCTTCTGCTCGGGTTCCCCAGATCAGCGCGACCCAGCGCCGTGTTGATGGAGAAGGACCGGTTCGCGCGCGCAACGCGGCCACGCCGCCTTTTATGGCCTGTTGTGCGGCCCTCCTCGGTCGCATAGACGCGGGACAGGCGGCAGGCGCCGTCCCTTCTTGCCGCTGACGAGGTCTCGCGCTTGCCGGTCGCGCGGTTGTGCGGGGTGGCCCGGACCTCGGCATCGTCGCGCTTCTGGCGGCTGAACTGGTGGGCATCGCCGGGCTTCGACGATGGTGATCGAGGGCAGGGTCTTGCCCGAGGGGACCGGCCATCGCCGACCGGCGAAGATCAGCGCGCCGGCCTTCACGGTCGCGACCGCCGCATCATTCACGCGCCCCGTGCGGCGTAGGGAAGGCCAGATCGCTTTCCCGGCTTTGTGCCTTGGCCCGACCGCGATCGACGCCAGGGCGGCGCCGCGCAGCGGGCCTGATAGCCGTGGCGCTGTGCGATCTCGGTAATGATCGCGCCGATGGTGGTGGCATTGTGTCCCCTTTCCGCCGTTGTTTCAGGCCGGCGGTGAAGTCCGCGGCCTTGGCGCGGATGGTCAGCGCGGGGGCGATCCGCCATGGTCGATCGTCTCGACGTGAAACTCCCCCTTGTCGACCGGGCCGGGGTGACGCCGGTTCCCTGACGCCAGCCGAGCGAGACGCGGATCTTGGCGCCGGTCGGGGGCAGGTCGAGCGCATCGTCGCTATCGTCGAGGACCGTGGTCGAAGGTGTCGGCTTCCTCGCTCGCTTTCGGAGATCCCATGGAGATCAGGCGGGGGCGGGTGCGACCACCGAACAACATACGTAGCCGCGCAGGATCTTGGGTAATGTCGCGGCCGTCGACGGTGACGCGGAATCGGGGATGGGCTGGATCATGCGGCGTCCTCGGTCGACGCGGAGCAGCTCGATCGCGAAGTCGGTCTGGCGCGGGGGTGCCATCTGGCCAGAAAATGCTTGAGCGTCTCGGTCAGGCCGGTGATGACGAAGGCGCCGTAGACATAGCCGCGCCCGTCGACCAGCGGCCGTCGTCGCCGGTGCCCGCCATGCGGCAGATCTCGTTGAGCGAGATCTCGCCATCGGCGCGATCTCAGTAAAGACCGCACCGGGAAGGAGATGGTTTCGTCACCGGGCCGGTGAACTGGCTGGCGTCGCGCGCGCCGATGCGGGTGGCGGTTGCGTGGCGCCAGCTCGACTTCCGCTGGATCTCATCGAACGCCAGCGTATCGATGCCGAAGGCGAAGAGCCCGAGGATGCGCAGCATCGGCGGTTACTCCCAATCGGGCCGGTCGCCGAAGCTGGGGAGCCGGCGCTGTGCGCGGCGATCCCAGCTCGCGTAGCTGCGCGCCACCATTTCGGCGATGGCTTCCTCGCTTTGACCGAGCGCAGCGTTGATCACGAAGGTGATGGGTGGCAGGCCGGCCGCGATCGGCGTGGCGCCGCCACCACCGCCGCCAGTTCCGGGCGCGGCCATGGCCATCGCCGGCAGGGCGGAGCCGGTGACGATCGCGGCGGACAAGCGGCGGACAGGCTGTCCATGCGCTTGACCGGCTCCGATTCCTGCGCGGCGATGCCGGCGGACAGGCCGCCAACGATATGGCCGCCGATCGCCGCGAAGACGCAGCAGGCGAATGGATGTCGAGTTTCTTGCGGGTGGCGGCCGGCATCATGACGGCGACGGCGTTGACGACGCCGCGCAGGCCAGGGGACGCTGGACAGGATGCCGTTGACCGTGCCGGCGATCATCTGGCGCCCGATGGTCGAGAAGCGATCGGGCAGGTGGCAAACCAGCTGGATCGCGGACAAAGCGTGCCCTTTGATCGCAGTCCACTGCGCACCGAACCAGCCGGAGATGGCGCCCGGCTTCCTGCATAGATGAGATAGGCCGCCGCGCCGAGCGGGCGCGACGATCCTGCCCACCACCGTGGCGGCTATCGGACCACCGGCCACAGGCCGATGCCGAGGCCCCGGCCGCGAAGCTGAGCGCGGCAAAGGGGCGATGGAGACCCGCGACGACGATGGCGCCGCCCCTGGATCAGGAACAGGGTGGCGAAGGTCGCGGGCGCCGAGGGCGATAGCCCGTCAGGGGTGGGATGGCGGCGGGCGGCGTCGCCGATCCGTGGCGAAATTGTTGAGCGTGGCGCGCCGGAATTGACCGTGGGTAGAAGCTGAGACCCCAGCGTGATCGCCGTGGGGCGGCGTTCGTCTGAGCGCATTACCTGTGCCGCCGAGTCCTTCATCCGCTCGGCAAAGTCGCGATCGGTGGTCCTGTCCGACTTCATCGCGTCGCTGCGGATCTTGCGGAACAGCGCCATGTTCTGGATCAGCGGGCGCAGGCCCCTGCTGGACCTCGGGCTATCCTCGAACAGATAGCCGAGCTTCGACGGGTCGCCTTTCAGCGCCTTGTTGGTGATCTCGGCGATGGCCTCCAGTGGCGTTCTGCCCTCCTGGTAGGCCTTCTTCAGGGCATTGGGCAGGTTGGCGCCCCATCTTTTCGAACGCCTTGTGTTGGTCGCCGGCGATGCGATCTTTTGCAGGACATTGGCGGAGTTGGTCCGGCGCTGGCGCGCTATCCCAGCGCCTTGCGCGCGATCTGGAGCCAGGCCGCGAGATCCGCGACGGCGCCGGCGCCCTTTTTGACCCAGCGCCCGGTAGGAGGCGGTCAGCGAGGGAAAGACGCCCGCCATGTCCTGATTTCGGAATGCGCCCGCCTTTCAGGCCGCCGCCATGATGTCGATCACGCGCTGGGTCTGCGCGATCGGGACCTTTGAGGTTGTCGGTCGCAGCAAAGCTGGCGTTCGACAGATCCGCGATCTCCGCTTTGTACGCGGTCGCGGCGCGGCCGATCGGCGTCATCATCGCCACCGCGTCGGGGACGCGCCCATGCCCTCCAGCGCGTCGACGCGGCCTGCATGTCGGCAGGCATCTGGTTGGCGGCGCGGGCGGCGATCAACAGGCCCTTGCCGAGCGCCCTCGGTCTTAGGCCGGGACAGATCCGCCTTCCTGACCGATATCGTCATGGTCGATTCGTAGTCCTGCGCGGCCCTCCGCCGGCGATGATCGGCGCGGCCATCGCCATCCTGGTGCCGATCAGGCGGCACCGCCCGCCGCCGTGCCGGTGGCCATGCCTGCGCGCCCGCGAAAAAGCGGGCGCGGCCGGCGGCCATGCGGCGTTCGCGGTCCGGCAGGCGCGCGGGCGGCGTTCTGGTCGTTCAGTTCTGGTTGGTCCCTCGACACCGGCGGCGCAGTTCGCGTTCGTGAAAGGGCCAGATCGGTGTGTCGCGATCCCGGCATCGCGCAGGCGGGTGCGCAGGTCGCCGAGCTGGCGCGTCTCCTGCGCATGTTGGCGTTCCAGCCGCTCTGCCTCCTGCTTCGCGCGCTGGAAATCGCGGGTCATGGCGCGGGTCGGGTTCTGGGTCTGCCCATGGCGCGACCCAGTTTCGGTCACGCGCTGGCGCGCGGTCTGCAACTCCGCCTCGGTCGAGCGCAGGCCGATCTTCCAGCGCGCGGAAGCCTGCGATATCGCCCCCTGGCGTTGCAGCTCCGCCAGCCGATCGCGGGTGGTCTTCAATGCGCGCGACGCCGCGCGCTTTCGACCTGCCGGCGATATCGCGCAGCGGGCGGGTGGCGCGGTCGCCGGCCTCGATCAACAGGCGGAGGCGGAGGTTACGATCCATGACGTTCCGGGTCGTGACGGCGGGCGGCCTCGCCACGCCAGATCATCAGGTCCGCCACCGACATCCGTTCGAGCTTGTCGAGCGTCCAGCCGAAGACAAAGCGATATCGCCCATGGGGGTCTTCTACCCGCGCTGGAAGAGCGCCTCCCGTGCTGCACTCGTCAGCAAAAATTGCGATCTCCCCCGGCGATCTGGGTCACATCGGCGGGATCGAGCGCAGCAAAGATATGCAGGACAAGCGGCGGGGTGGTGATGCGCGGCGCGACCATCGCGATCTGGTCATATTCCATACGAACCGGCCGCCGAGATTGGCTCCTCGCAATGCCCCGCCACGCGGGCGGCGCAGCGTGATAACGGTGCCCTGGCAAGGGACTTGACCGTCCTCGGTCGCGGCGTCTTCCTCAAGCGTGATGGTTTCGGTGTTCTTCGCTTCGGCCGCGAGATGGGTCCGGTTGCTATGGGGCCGGCCGCTGGCGTTGCCGGCCCCGGAAGGCGATCGTCAGATCAGGAAAAGGCCTGGAGCGTCGCGATGGCCGGCCATCGGGTCGACGCCGCCCACGATCTCGACCATCCTGAGGATGTCGATCTCGACATCGGTGACGCCGTCCCACCTCCTTGTAGTAGACGCAGTCGAGATGACCTTGACTGCCGCTTTCACCGGCTTCGCTCGCCACGGTCGATCTCGCGATGCCGGCCGCGCAGCGTGATCTCGCAACTATGGATCTGACCGGTGCTGTCGTCCTGATAGGAGCCGGCAAAGCGGATCTGGACGCCGCTCATGCTCGGCAGGCCATATTGGCGGATGATTTCACGGATCGGACCGCCATAGCTGTGCTCGACCGTCAGATCGTCACCGCCACCCAGATCGATCGGAGCTGGCGATTGAGCGCCCCGCCGCGCCACTTTTTCGAGCTTACGCTCCAGCTTGGGCAGGGTCACGCTTTCGGTATCGGCGGCAATTCAACCCGTCGATGAACATCATCATCTGTTTCAGTTTGCGGGGGAAAGACATGGCCATCCTCAAGGGACCGTGGGGATGCGATCAGGCCGCGACCGAGAGGGCCGCGAAGTCGAGCAGAATTCGTCGGTGATCTCCTGCTCGATCCCGAGATTTTCGAGCGGCGGACGGGGGTGTAGCGGAAAAGCCGATCAGCAGCTTGCCGGCCTTCAGGTTTGCCGCCGGGTTCTTGGCGGATCGAAGCTGGCGACCGCGCCAAGATCCGTCCGGCGCGCTCCGCGCGGAACAGTTCGTTGATCTGCTCGACAATGTCCTTCACCGGGCTCGGTAGGGAGCGGCTTGTCGAGCGCCCATACCAAGCCGGTCGCGATGCTGTCCGCCGGATCTGTGCGGTGCGACCGCGCTCTCGAAGGCGAAGTCGCTATCCGTCACCGCGCAGGTGCGGTTGCCCCAGAAGCGCAGGGCGCCACCGATGCGCACCACCGTGACCAGCTCGGAGGCGTTGAGGACGTTGGCGTCGCAGGTTTCGTCCTCGAGGTCGAAGGTCCACATCGTCGGTCAGGCTGTCGAGATCGTTGAGCGACATTGACAGGGTCTTGTGCCAGCCCTGCGCGGCATCGATGATGGCGCGGGCCCCCTGGCGGCAACGGGCGCGACCGGGACGGCGATCGAGGCGCCGGCCGCGCCGTAAAGGGGCGGTGACGCCAGCCGCAACAGGGTCAGCTCGCGCGCATCGGGGAACAGCGCCCAGGGGCGATGGCGGCGCCACGATCGAGGCCAAGCGCCTGGCATAGACGCGGGCGCGTAGCTTGGCGACCGCGATCAGGGCGGTGGGTCACCGCTGCGATCTGAGGCCGGGGGCGCTGAGAATGCGCGGCTGACGTTGAGCTGCGCCGGTGCGGTCAATAGCGCCTGCATCCCTCTTCACGCCGGCGACATCGGCGCCGATGATCGCGGTGGTGGCGGCGGCATCGGCACCGAGCGCGACGCGCACGACGACGACGGTCGTGTCCGCCTGCCCGGCGATGGCGCGCAGCGCGGCTCGAGCGTGCCGGTCGCGCCGGCCTTGCCATCGCGTCCTGAAGGTTGGTCACCTTGACCACGGTGTCGAGCGGGAAGGCAGTGGCATCGGCGGCCGGCGCGGTCGCGACCAGCGATGACGGCGGTCGAGACGGTGGCGATCCCGCGCGCCCGGCGCGTCACCTCGCGAACGTTGATGCCGTGGAGAAAGCCCCGCGAGGGGGCCTTTGCGAAAGCGCGGGACAGCGCGGATGGTCGAGATGACAGAAGAAGCCGGGGCGGCTGGGCACATCGGTGCGGGTGCCGGTGATGGTCAGCACCGCCGAATGGGCGGAGGCGCCCGGCGACAGGGTGATGCGACGCACGCGGGCGCGCCCCTCCGGGCGCATCAGCGCCAGCGCAGCGGCGGCTATGACGCGCAATCGCCCCAGATCGTTGTTCGGCTGGTCGAGCTGCTCGGGACCAGACTGCCATAGTCGCGCCGGCCGATGGGTGCCGAGGGGCGTCGACAGATATCGTCGATCGACTGGAGCAGATGATCGGCGCCGGCGATCGGGCGGCCGGTGGCGATCCATGCCGTTCACTGCGGCGGACCCGAAATCGCGGTGCCGGCCTGCACCTTCGTATGGAGGTGGCTTTCAGGCTCTTGCCGCCGCCCACGACATCCTCGCTGGCGGTCAGCTTGCCGGTGATGTCGACGGGCCCCTCGACCGACAGCGGCCCTTTGAGCGACAGCCGCCGTCCGCGACGATCGCGGCGTCCGCCGGCGGGGAGGGCGATGGTCAGGCGATGGGTTTGCGGGTCATAGGCGACGCGCGCCGTCATCGATTCGATCGCCGCGCCGGGGCCGCGACCGATATGCGGCTGTGCGTCGCTGGCCGTGCCACCGATGACCGTGCCGCGCCGCATCGCCTCCTCAGGCGCGAGGACCGGACCTGTTCCCCGATCGCGGGCGGAAGCCAGATCCGCGCGGCGCCCATGCGGGGGGGTAGAGGAAGGGGGATATCGCCGGTGGTCAGATCGTCCGCGAAGGCGACGGTGCAGGTGCCCGCGTCATGGTCGACCGACGCGACCAGCCCTTCGCGCAGGAGACGCCCACGAGGCGTTGGATATCGGCGGATCGGCCATGACCGCGACCATGCGCCCTGCGCCAATGTTAGCGAGCCGCCTCTTGTAGAGAGGGTCTACAAGAGGCGGACGGATTCAGCCGTGCGGGCGCGGTTGTAGCGCTCTTCGTCCTGATGCAGCTTGAGCGGATCGAGCGCCGTCTGTCCGGGCCATTTGGTGAAGGTGCGGCTGAAGCGCGGAATATCGCGTTGGCTGCGCCATATCCCGCCATGCCGTTGAAAAAATACATCGGACGGTTATTTTCCCACCCGTGCGCTGGGCTTGCGATGCGCGACGGCCGCGCCGATCTCGACCCCGTCAGAACAGGCGCGAGGTGGCGGTATCGGCGGTCGTGTCGAACGCCAGGTGATGACCGATGTGCACCAGCGTCCCCACCCGCGCGGGCCGGGGCGCGGACGCCGGTTGTCCATTCGACCACCTCGCGCGTGGCGTGATCGATGGCGAGTCCATAGTCGATGTCGATGCCCAACCCCGACCGAGCAACCCGCGCTGATACTGGACCGGCTCGGCCGCCATGAAGAACCAGAGGTCGATATAGAAAGTCGCGGAACGCTTCGCTCTTGGGGTTCATGACCTTGCCGTCGTCGATGCCGGCTTTGGCGGGACATAGACCGTCGCACCGTTGCGCGACCCGCCGCGATAGCCGCGCATCGGCGGGCCACGGGTCACCGCCGCCCTCGACCCGGGGCAGCGATACCGCCGTGTCGCGCCCGGAGACCGGGGATTTGTTGAGCGCCAGATTGGCGAAACTCGGGACCGGTTGCGCCGCGCCCGCGACGGGGAGCGCTCGCCCCATTGGACGGACGTGCGCCAGTCGTGACAGAAATCGGTCGTTCCTTTCGCCTGAGCGGCGGGATCGTCGCAGAAAGGGGGGCGAGGTTATCGGCCGCCGCATAGCGCGAGGCGGGTGACTTGGGTGGTGTCTGCCATGATGGTTCCTTACAGCGAGCGACTGGAGGCCGCGAAGCACGAGGGGGAGCGAAGGCCGCGCCGATATAGTCGTGACCGACCAGGGGCGGGTGGGCCTGATCGCCGGCGATCCATTCCACTGTCGCATCGGGCACGACCATCATCGCGGTCGGGGCCCGCGTTTCGACGAAGAAGGATCGCTTACCCTGCGGGTCCTCGGCCGCACACACGGCGTCGAAACCAGCGCGCACGGCGGCCGATTGTGCATCGGATGGCGCGTTGCCGCGCGCGCGCAGGATACCGGTCTGCACCATCACGGCATCGCCGGGCAGGCGTGCGAAAGCTTCGGTCAATAGGCGGTAACGGCGGCCGGATCTCCGCCTCGCTCGACCCGCATCATTGATGCTGGCCCCGGGTCAAAAGATCAGCGGCTGATGCGCCGGGGGCAGGTTCGCGGCGATCTCGCCAAGGCGCTGACCATACCGGACATCGCCGTTGATGATGAAGCCAGTTCCGCCCATCGTGTGAGCCACACGTCCTCGATGCCGAGCATGTCCGCCATGCGGTGGGCCCACACTTTGCGGGTAAT
Source organism: Acanthosepion pharaonis (assembly GCA_903632075.3). Taxonomy (NCBI): domain Eukaryota; kingdom Metazoa; phylum Mollusca; class Cephalopoda; order Sepiida; family Sepiidae; genus Acanthosepion; species Acanthosepion pharaonis. The sequence continues at coordinate 17,426 of CAHIKZ030003156.1, read as the reverse complement.
CGGGAAGACTCGCCATAGTTGTCCCAGGTATGACCATGAGGCGCGGCCCGGCGACCGGCCAGGCTGCACGGTGCTGTTCTTCGGGACCCGCAGGTCGGCAAATCCGACCGGCCGGCGCCCATGCAGATCCCCTCGATGCGACGCATGCGGCGGGTTGTATGACCGATGAAACCATCGGCACCGCTGAGCTTGATGGTCGCACCCGTACCGGTGCCCCTGTGGCGGCGACCGCGTCGGACGAAAGCGGGTCAGCGTTCCCCGTGCTTTCAGGCCCAGGCGCGGAGTGCGCCATCGGCGTTGACCGAGGTGACTTCCAAGCGCAGCGGATCGCCCGCGGTGCCCGCGCGACGGTCAGAACGTCGCCTTCCATAGCCCGATCCCCCGCCGTCACCGTGGTAGGTCGGGCGGATGGTGCGGTGTCTGCACCGAAGTCGATGCACATGATCGGCCAATCGTCCCCGCCATCGCCGAGGTCGAGGGTTCGCGATAAAGGACACGGGTTGCCATCGACCAGCACCGGGCCTGTCCTGTAGCCGTACCGCACATCGATACGCGGGGCGTCGGTGACGAAAGCGGATGGAAAAGGGGCGCGTAGATCGACCCGTCCGCCGCCTTGATCCACCCGCCCGCCACCATTTCGTTGTTGATATAGTCGCTGTTGCGATGGACCAGCGGAAGGGATGCGGTCAGGCGGGGATCGTCAGGCGCAGGATCTCGGCGGACGCGGCGGGGTCAGCGGTTTGGTTAATGTCCGCCGAACCACCTTCGGCGGATTGGGGTGGAGGGCGGCCGCATCGCGCAGACGAAGTCCACGCAGCTCGGCGATCTTCGCTGCCCAAGCGGCATTGCCGCCACCGTTTCGACATCCTGCGCAGGGGTAGTTGCCGAACAGCACATGCTTGCCGCGCACGACGCGGCCGTTGACGTCGACGGCAGGTGATCCGCCGCCCTTGCGCGCGATCGTCTCGACGCCTTCGCCTCCGCCCTCCAGCACGAGAATGCGCCTTTCCAGAGCAGAGCGCCCGCCGTCATAATTGCTGAGGACCGGGTGATAGCCCGACACGACGCGGTTGTTGCTGTCGACCACCACTTCCCGCCAGCCGGCACGAACCGGTTCGATGCCGATCGCCACCACCGGCGCGCCACGGCGCCATCGACCAAGCCCCGATGCGGGCCGCCTTGGTCGCGCCATCGGCCCCGGACCACCGGGACGAGTTCCGGTCCCTGCGGGGTTGGCGAGTTGGGGAGTTCCGGAGATCTTTGGCCATCGCGGATCCTTATCGACCGACCGCGATCCAGCGGATCGCGTCGATATTGGCGCTGTCGCTCGCCTGTTTCTGAACGAAGGCGGTGAAGGTGGCGGCGGAGAGGGCGCTCTCGACGTAGCTGTCGCACTCAATCCGGCCACTGGTGTTGATCGCGATCCCGACCGCGATCAGGCAAGCATTGGGAAATGGGGTCGCGAAATTGATGGCGACGGAGCTTCCCCCTGTGCGGCCCCGGGTCACGCCGATCTTGACGAAGACGCCGGGCGTCATCTGAATTTGCCATTGGTTCGCGATCGTCCCCGCCAGCGCCGCCAGCCCGGCCGGGTGATCGCGACATCGCCGCGCGTTCCCGCCCGCACCTCGGCACCGCTGGCGGCGTCGACCGTCAAAGGTGCGATTGGCGGTCAGGTCGCCACCGCCTTGACCGTGCCGGAACCATAGATGGTTCGCGCGGTGAGTCCCTGCCAGCGCCCGGCTAACGGCGTCGATCGCGGCGGTGATCATCGCCTTGACCACCGCGCCAGTGGTCACGCGGGTCGTATCGCCGGCGTCGGCTTCCGCCAGCGTGGCCAGCCGACGACGCCTTCCGTGCCTCGGTGCCCGGCGGGTTGAGGAAGTTGGTCGAGCCGAAGGTAATGTTTTTCGACGCCGGCGACCGGGAACGCGATATCGATCGCCAGCGCCAGCATCGAGCCGACCGACTTCTCCGCGATCGGCGTCGGCGCATAGACCGCAAACAGGGTCCCGTCCGCCGGAACAGCCCGGAACCCTGCGCACCGAATAGGTCACCGCCTCATCATCGGTGACGGTCATGTGAACGATGTTCTGCGCCTCGACCAGGCCCGACACGGTCGCCAGCCGCTTGAATTCACCGGGCAGTGCGGTGAGCGTCAGGGGCGGCGACGAAGTTGGTCGCGGTCAGCCCGACGCGGGCGATGGTCAGATCGATATCGTCGCTCGCTTGCGCGGCGGTGAAGCGACCGAGCCCGGCCGTGGTCATGGTGAGTTTGAGCGCGGTCACAGGCGGGTGTCCAGAAAGGTGCCCGTCGTTGACTGGAGCGGTTCGCCATCCTCGGTCTGAAGATATGATCCAGTCGGGCGACTGGTCGATCACCGTCGGCATCGTTGCGGGTGTAAGCGACGGCACGGGCGACGCCGGTGATCCCGATCGCGCCGGACGTTTGGATCTCCTGGACCAGCCGCATATGTTCGCGCAGCGGCTTCACGCGCGATCTCCCGAATGATCGCATCCGCGAAGGCCGCTGATGTGCGGCGCCCGCCGGGGCGGTGCCATCGGGCAACACCATCGGCACGATCACGTCAAAGGTATGGGCCGGGCGCCGCGGATTGGCCTGATGCCATTCGATCAGGCGCGCGAGCTGGTCGAAGCGGGGACAGAACATCTTCGACCGAGGCACGGGTCCCCTTTTTACGATGCATGGCGATCGATCCGGCTATGGCCGTCCGCTTGTCCGCCTCCGACCAGTCGGCATCCCGTGCGTCGACCGATTCTCCGTAAGCGAGCCATGGGAGCAGGAATGCCGGCGCGGTCATCGGATCGGCGACGGCGTCCGCCAGTGCGGCCGCATCGACCGGAGGTGGCATCGTAACGCCTGCCTCCAACGCCCGCTCCAGCGGCGTCGCGTTCGGAGGTAGGAGGCTATTCATCATAGCCGGCATGGGTCACGGAGATGGCGGTGCAGCGCGCGGCCTGGGTCGGACCGCACACGATTTCGGCAATGGGCGCGTCGAGCACGACCCGTTGCACGCCCTCCACCGTCAGCGCGGCGGACAGACCCGATAGGGTGATGTTGCGCCCCAGCTTTCGAGCGCGACAGATAGGCATTCAGGCTGGCTGGGCGGTAGCGAGGACCAGTGCCGCATCAGGGCCCGCAAAGGTCCAGATCCGGGCCGTCACGACGAAGGGGACCAAGCCGGCGCTGGCGACGGTGACCGGGTCACCAAGCGGCCGGATCTGCGGATCCGTGACGATCGCGCGAACGGCCGCCGGGAGATCCGCCGAGGCGGAGCCGTCGCCGTCACGAGAAAGAATGGAGATCAGCACTTCCCCCGGCGCCGGGGAAGTCGCGCTGGCGTCCAGCACCTGCGCGCTCGCATCCTGGCGTGCGCGACGTAAAGCCAGTTCGGGCCCGGCCGCCGCGAACTTCTCCGGACCCAGAACGATGCGGGCGCGCAGATCATCGTCGGCTTCCATGACGGCGGGGGCACCGGTTGCGTCGTTGGCGGCGATCAACGTCAGACGCGCCACGCCGATCGCCGCGCCGATATGATCGAGCGTCGCACCGGTCGCATAGGCGACCGTGCGTGCGACCGGGCGTTCGTTGAAATCCTGTTGGTCGAGCATCTGGACGCAGGCGGCGACCGAAGGACCTGACCGCCGGGTCGCTGTCCACGGTCGCGTCGAAGCTGGGCAGGATCGCGCGCGATCATCCCCGGCGAGATCGTGTCATAGTCGACGGGCGCGATGATGATCGGGCGGTCAGGCGCGACAGATCGACGGTGGTGGAGGAGCGCGACCATCGCCGCCCATGTCGGTCGCCACCGCCATGGGGTGGCGAGCCCGCGCTCTTTGTAGAGACCCTCTCTACAAGATCAGCCGCCCGCGACGTGATCGAGCAGCATGTCGATCGCCATCGCGCGTTCGCGTTCGGTCAGTCCGACGAGCCCGCGCTGTGCGTAGCGGATCTGGCGTCCCCCTGTTTCGGTGCATCCATCTTGCCGAGCTGGGTGAACCTCGGCGACCAGCGAGGCGCGGCCGGTGAAACCGATCCATGCCTCGCTATCGGTCGCATCGGCGCGCAGGAAGGCCCTGAGCGCAGCTTGGGAAATATCGCCCGGCGGCGGATATTGCCGCGCCGGCGGAATTTGCCGGCGCCCTTGTTCTGATCCTCGGGTTCGACGGGGAGCCAGCGATCCACCTTGTCCCAGAAAAGGAGCGGATCGCGCCCGGCCTCGGCATCGAAACCGGTGATGAGGGGTTCTGGCGGACCCATGATTTCATGAAGACCGGGCGCGGGATTGGCGTCCCCGATAGAGAAACTTCACCGCATAATTGCCGGACGCTGTTCGCGGCGCGGACGGCGGGGCGTGTAGCGCGATCCGTCAGGGTTCTCCTGACGGCCGATCCGCTCCGACTGAGTCGCGCAGGGCGCAGGCCATCTTGCGCAGGAGCGAGCGACGTTCGGCGCTCGACAGGCTGCGCAGGAGATTACCGCCAGTTGTTCGATCGGCGCGAAATCGTCGCTCATGGGCGGGAGGCGGCGATCGTCGTCGCCGGCGACCCGGTCCTCCGCCAGTCCTTCCATAGCCGGGCGCCCTCGGCGCCAGCAAAGATGTCAGGCAGGGAGCAGATCCGCGAGATGTTCCGGTGGTGACGCCGCCCTCGACCCGTTCGACCTTGACGCGCTCGGTCAGCTCGATCGTGATCGACAGGTCGTGGAGATCTTGGCCAGCCATTCGCTTTCGAAGGCGAAGGGCTGGCTGTCCCGGCGCTGGAGCAGCTCGGGCTGGTTGTCCGCGATCCGAGCCGGGGATGGGACGATCACCTCGTCACGGTCGCCGGCATAGTCCTCGACCACCAAAGTTGACCGAGCAGCGATATTCGAAGGAGAGATTACCGGCGCGGGCGATGATCTGCCCGCGATCGACGAGATCGCGAGCTTGGACGGATCCGCCGCCAGCGCCGGCACGGCGCGGACGAGCAGATCGCGCAGCGAGTCGACCTTCCTCATGGGACCTCCAGATCGTCGACAGTGACGACATCGACGCGCTGCGGTTCGCGTCGAGATAGGCGAGGTCTGGTCGAACGCCGGGCGCCAGTTCGACATGGAACCGCTCAGTCCGTCGTGGAACACCGAAAGCCGACGCCCTTTTGCGCCATCGCGCGATCGACATGGTTTTCCAATAGGTGGTATAGATCGCGGCGCTATTGCCCCATTGGAATTCCCCGGCTCCCATGGCACGGATCCGCATCGGATCGCCCCCACGGGTACGTTTCGATGATGGAGAATTCACCGAAATAATAGGCGCGGACCGACCGGTAGTTCTGGCGGAACATCGGATAGGTCAGCATGTTGGTCGCGCCAACATTGCCGAAATAGGAGCCATGCGACCCGCCGCAGAGCCAAGACCATTTTGCCAGTTGCGCAGCTTCGCGGTCTCGGCGGTTCGCCGATCGGCACTCATCAGCTCCGTCCCGCCGGGCCCAGTGTTATTTTTCCGTGCTGAATACGCTTGCTGGCGATCTGCCAGCCCAGATTGTCGTGCAGCGTCTTCATCTGCGAGGTCGGCAGCTTGCCGGTGCGGTTGGCGTCGATCGCTGGCGACAGGTAAAGGACGCCCCGGAAACCATAACGCGCCATGGCGCGCGACGCATAGGCGATCGTCGCCGGGATACTGATCGTCGGGGAAGCCGATAATGAACTTGGCCTTGTTGAGCGTATTGGCGACCAGCTCGATGTTGCCGACCGCGATCGTGATGGGAGAGGATGTGTTGGCCTGCATCGTCACCATCGCCCGTGTGACCGCGGACAGGTTGGCGCCGTTGCCCACCGCCACGAACTGGCTGACCGGGACGGTGAAGGATCCCCATCGCTGTTCCTTTCTCCTTCTGCCCCTCTCCGGATCAGGCCGGAGGCGTTGTATTCGTGGTAATTGGCGCCGGGGAAGACGGGTTCCCCTCCGAATAGAGCCGGACCTTTGTAGCTATCGAGGCGAGGGTCGACGGACGCGATCGGCTTCGTCCAGATGCGGACGATCTGCCCCGTCGCGATTACCGGGTTAGCGAGCGTCGCGATCGGGCGGAGCTGGCGTGCGTTGAACGATGCGAGGGTAATGGTCAGCCGTGTATCGCCATAGAGCGGATCCGCTGCCACATCGCTGGCTTCGGACGGTGCGCCGTTGAGCCGCGCGACACCGGTCGAACGACGCCAGCACCGATCAGGGGCCGCGACGCGGTAGCGCTGATAGGCCCGACCGCCCACGGCGGGGCCCTTGTCGCCGTCCGCCGGCTGGCTGGCCATTCGGGGCTCAACAGCAGCGCGGCGCCGGGCGCGGGGGCGGACGACGATCTGAGCATCGGCCGGACGCCATCAGGAGCGCGGTCAGCGCGGCGATCCTGCCTGACGCATTGGGGACCCTCGACAAAATGACATTGGCGCCGGTGGTGTTGGTGAGGACGACATCGACCAACGTTCCGGCCGCGAATTGGAGGGACGTACCGCCGCCCGCATCGGCACCGCCCTTGGTGAGGAGCTGGATCATGTTACCGGCGGGATCGCGGTAGCGCAGTGCGATCTGGCCATAGCTGGCGCAGGCCTGCGCCAGCACATAATTGCCGCCGAAGAGCGTGACGGGGGCACTGGCAACGTTGTTGCTGGCCAGCGCGAACTGCTCCCCGGCGACGATCGCCGGTCGCGTCGAAGATCGCGCGGCGTCGTTCGATGGTGGACGCGGTCATGGTTTCTCCTTGCCGGGCAGGACCCGGCGCGACCCAGTTGGCCCGGGCGGTCGAGCCGGTCAGCATTGACGCCGGCCGCGCGCCAAACCGATCAGGCCCCGGCGCGAGGGGCGGGGATGGTCGCGAGCAGCGCGATCCTCGACAAGGGCGGTGGGGCGTTCGGCGCAGGCGAGCAGATCGGCGGACGGGCAGGGCGGTTCGACGGCGACCGCGACCGGCGCCAGTGGGACCAGTCAGTGTGCCGGGCGGCGCAGGCCGGCAAGATCGTTAAGAGCAGCGATCCAGCCAGGACCAACATGGTTGGTCGCGTCGGCATCCGCATTGGCTTTCTCCATTCGGGTTTCAGCGGCCCGCGCGCGGCGATGGCATCGCGCGCCGCGCGGGCGTCCGCCTCGGCGCGCGCGGCCTGTTTCTCGATCGCGTCGGACAGGAGGCGGGCTGTTTCGCGATCGATCGCCTCGCGATCGGTCCGGAGCTGGCGGGCGCGCTGCGCGCAGCCGTGCCGGGGCCGCGCATATGCTTCTCGGTCCAGTCGACACCAACGGCGCTACACACCAGCTCGGCGCGGCGGACCGCGTCGTCGCGGTCGCGCTCGGCATGGCGGGCTGGACATATTGCCGTGCCCCGACGCAGACGACAGCCAAGAGCAGGATGAAGCTCGCTTCGGCTTTGAGGCCGCCAAAAAGAGCTTGCGGAGCCAGATCATCGGGGTTCCTTTCCGGTCCAGCATCATCGCCTCCAGCCGGACCGCACGGTCCCCGCACAGCGGTGCCAGAGTGAGGACCGCATCCCGGCGACGGCACCCTGCCAGTCGCCGCGCTGGATCTTCGGCAGCGTATTGACGAAGGCGCGCAGACCCTGCCTTCCGCGTTTTCGACGGAGGCCAGCCGATCCCCATGTTGAAACACATATTCCGGCATGACGCGCTGCGGACGGGTCGAGCCGGCGCCACCGGGGGGAGATGGCGATCGAGATCCGCTTCGCTGCGGACAATGTCATTGGCGAACAGGGCGTCGGACTGCGCCCGGTGATGATGCCGCGCGCGATGCAGCTCGACACGGTGATGCCGAGCGCGGCGGTTTCTCCGCCGTGATGCCGACCGTTTCCGGTTGCGGCCCTTGCCGATCGTCAGGAACCCTTGCGAGCAGTGGTAAGCGATCAGCTTGTCACCTTCATCGCGCGCGATCTCGCGCGCCAGGCGGGCGCGGTCGTAGGTCATTTCGCCTCCCTTCTTGCCGAGCAGGCGGTCGATCAGGACCGAGGAGCGGCGCGCGCTCGACGATACCGGCGATCAGGGCGGGCGTGGCCTTGAAGGCGGTCATGCCAACGACGAAGCCGACCGCCCGGAGGAGATAATCGTCCCAGCCGGTCAGGCTGTGCGCGGTGCGCGCGAAATAGCTGACAGTGATGCCGACCATCATTTGCGTGATGCGCCGCGACCAGTCAGCCCTCTTCATAGACCAGGCTGACCGCCGCGCCGAGCGCGCCGGGGACCAGCGCGATCAGGAAGGCGAGGACCGCGTCCGTGAGATCGTGGAGAAATTTGGGCATCGGGATCAGGTCCAGAGTTGCACGACATCGCGCACGCAGTTGGCGGGCAGGGGTGTCGGGAGGATGACGGGGTTCCGATCGGCAGGACGGGCCCCAGCCCTCGGCCGCCGGATTGGCCTGAAGCACGGCGGGAGATCGTCGGGACCGAGGGCCGCGTTCGCGCCAGATCAGCGCGTCGAGCGTGTCGCCGGCGCGGGCGCGAACCGTGTCCATCAGATCAGTTCGACGGTCATGCGACCGACGCCGAGGATCTCGCGCACCGCATGGACCGAATCGCGGCGCAACTCGGCGACGGTCGGGTCGAGCTGATCGGCGGAACGTTCACCGCGACCAGTCAGGTCGACATCGACGAAGCGCTCGACGATCTCCGCCTTGGCGGCGGTGAAGACGGCGCGGCGATAGAGTGCGGTCAGCTCCGACACGCCGTCGACCTTGTCAGCGGGAACCGGGTCGAGCGTCGCGAAGCCCGCGCGACCTCGTCCGTGCGCCAGTCCTTCAGGTCGCGACCGACGCGGATGATCGCGATGACCAGCGCCTGGCGGACGCGGGCGTCGGTGATCGCGTTCGCGTCGACGCGCTGTTCGTCGCGGAACAGGGTGGGATCGATCTGCGGAAACAGCCGCCGGTATCGATCGGCGCGGGCGCCGTCACGACGGGGCGGGATCGCCGCAGAACGGTGGGGATAAGGTCGCGGTCATGCGCCGGCGCCGATGGCGCAGACCGCCAGCGCGGATCCGGCGATGGTCAGGGGTGATCCCGATCGCGAAGAGCGCCCGGCAGCCCGCAGCGGGCGGGAGGGCGGTGATCGCCGGCAAGCCGATGCTGGCGGGATCGAGCCGGCAGGCCAGCGCCAGCGCGCGCCGGCAAAGGCCGCCCATGCTCCCGGCCACTGCAAATCGCGGCGATGAGGATCAGGGCGGTGGGGGAGCATAAGCGGGCTTTCATCAATCCGGGGGTGGGGATCGGGTCCGCGGCCCGCAGGCCCGAAGCCCCCTCCGCCGCGCGCCGCCCCCCCGGCGCCGGGGGCGAGCGGGTCAGCGACGCGAGCGGTAGCTCGGTCGATAAGTGGTGGTCGTGCGCGTGATGCTGCGACCGCCGAAAAGGCTGTTGCGGGTGGTCGTGGTCACCGTCTTGCGCGCAGCGGGCCGTGGTAGGCGGGGCGGCGATCGCCGTAGCTGGGGACCTGATGGATCACGGTCGGGCGCGAGAACCGCCCGAGATCTGCGATGCCAGCGCGAGCCCGCCGAACCGCCGAGCAGGTAATCCTGCAACGTCACCGCCCGGAATTGGCGACGGCCATGCACGTCACTGTGTCCTTGGTGCCGGCGCATCGCTCCTGCGCGGTCGGTCCGCAGGCGGTCAAAGGGAGCGCTACAGGGCAGCAAGGCAAAAGGGCAAAATTTGGTCAGGCGCATCTTACTTCTCCGGGGGGTGGCGTCGTTCCCATCCTTCGCGGTCGTGGCCACACCGAGTCCGCGATATTGACCGCCGGGGCAGCAGGATGGGCTTCGGTCCGTCGACGCCGGCCGGGACGGAGAGGCTCGGTCGGGAAGCAAAGCGACTTTTCGAAACCGCTGAATGACGGTCTTGACGCCGATGCGCGGATCCAGCGCGCGAAGGCCCGGCGCAAATGCTCGATCGCGCGGGCGGCGACGTTGGTCCGATCGGTCGAGCCGTCAGGCAGCGCTTCGCAGGCGCGGACCAGTTCGGCGCCGATCGCCTTCGCATCTTGGCGCGGGGCTGGTCGTGCATGTCGACGCCGTCGACCAGCTCCTCGACCTGTTGCAGGACGTCGAGCGGGAAGGCGCCGCCGGCGTTCTGCGCGCGCAAAGCGGCTTCGGCGACTTCCTCCGGATCAGGTGGGGGGCGTCGCGTTCGTAGCGGGCGGGCAGCGGCACGTCATGGCGCAGGACATGGGAGGCGAGCGCAGCGCCAGCGGCCATTCCCGATGTCGATCGGCCAGACCATGACGGTCAGCAGGACCTCGGTCGCGGGCGATGGCGATTTTGCCGGGCTCGATCGCTTCCCCGGCCGCGAGTTCGCCTTCGATCGGGCGCGTATTCGGGGACCATCTCGCGCTTGGCGGCGATCTTGTTGGCGACCGACTTTATATCCTTCAGCCGGCGCAGATCGTGGGTCAGGCGAAGCATGATCTGCTTTTGCTGCGACCTCGGCAGCCGGAGTGCCGGGATTGGTCTCGGCGGAGATCGGCAGGGGTGAGCCCGCCACCGGGAGCGGACGCACCGTTTGCAGCGATTAGCGACAATACATAGTGCGATTCTGTCGAGCGAGGCTCATTTGCGTGTCTGGGTGGCGGGCTGCAGGGGAAGAGCGGGGCGGTTGTTGTTAGCCCGCCGGCTTTTGCTCTGTTGGATGTTCTCGACGAACGGCGCAGCCGCAGTCCTCGACGACGCAGCTCTCGTTCACCGACTGATAATCGGCGACCGGTTGAAGTCGGGCTCTTCGCGGATGGTGCGGCGACGCGAACCGTTCTGGACGTAGATCGAAAGGTTTTCGAGCTTGGTGACGAGATGGCGTTCGGCGGGAAGAACGGGACCAGCACGGCGGTCTTGCCGCCGATCTGCTTCGGCAGGGTCAGGATGCGGTTGCGCGCGCCTCGATCTCGGTCGCACGATCGCCTGCGGCGTTGATGACGTTGAGGAAGCGGTCTGGACCCGTGTCGCGACCGACGATGACGACGATATCGGTATCGTCGCGATGCCATTCGTCCATCAACTCGATCGCGTCATAGACCAGCGCGTCGATGTTGACATAGTCGACATCGACACCCGGCGGCGTGCCGGCCGCGACGTAGATCTTGCCGCCGACCGTCGCGGCCGGTCACGGGATCGCGGGTCGCGGGTCAGCGTTCCGCCCGCGGTGGCGCGCCGGCGCGAATTAGCGGATCTTGTACAGCCAGCCGAAATTGACGTCCCGGAGGAGCGGATGAGCGGTGGTGTCGGTGGTATCAGCGCGCAGACGCCGTTCCAGCCGATCGCCGATCCGGTCGCGCCCCTGCTGCGCGACGATCGCGTTGATAGAGCGTCTGGAACTCCGGCTTGTGCGCCCACATGTCCAGCTTGCCATAGCTGATCGCCGTGTCGGAGTTGGTCTGTGCGCGAAGTAGCGGCCCCGATCGCCGGTGTCGGTGGGATCGATCGGCTTGCGCTTCACGCCGGTCGCGCTGTTGGTGAGGGTGCGGCTGGCGATCGGGCGGTTGACGCCGAGGCCCACCTTTGCGCCTTCCTGCGCATCGACCGGCAATGATGTTGATCTGGTTGAAATTCGCTCGACTGCTGGATCCCTCCTCCAGCTTCTAACTGACCGAGGCGCGACCGGAGAATTGCTTCTCGCCACGAACGACATCGACCTCGATGCCGTTGATGGAGGCGATCTGACCAAGCATCGCGTTGAAGGCGACGCGGTGGAGTTGTGCATGGTGGGCGGGTCCTGTTTCTGCAGGCGGGGCTAAGAGCGACCGATCAGCAATCGGTCAGGACGGTGGTGTTGCCGCCCGTCGCGGGATCGCGGAGAAGGTGTTGACGGGTTCCTTCTCCAGCTTGGCTGGAGGGCCGCGAAATCGGCGGTCAGCTTGGTGTTGGGCCGGACGAGGGGCGCCATGGCCGCCGAGATCGACTGCGCGACCGTCTTGCCCATCTCGACCGCGAAATTGCCGGCGTCGAAATTGTCATTGGCAGGGCTTCGGTTTCGGTTCGTCCTGGGCTTTTCCTGCTCGGTGCGACCGAACTTCGACGCCAGCGTGTTGAAGAAGTTATGATGGCGCCGTCCGCCTTGCTGGCGTCCAGCGGGGGCGCGTCGAACTCCAGCGTCACCGCCTCGGCGCCGTGCGCATGGAAGGTGCCGGGCGCCGGAGCGCGAAAATTGCCGGCGCGGGTCGCGATCGAGGCGGGGTTGTCGGTGAAGGCCGAAGCCACGATCCTGGTCTTGCCGCATCCGGCATATGAGGGGTCGGTCTGACCGAGGGGTAGGGGTTCTCTCGCCGCGAGGTTGAGGAGAGCTGGTCGTGGCGTCGACGGAGGTAGAGGGCGCGGCGCTTTTTCCTGCTTTTCCGCTCGATCGATCTGATGTCCGCGCCTTGACCGCATGATCGCCATAGCCGTTGAAGAGGCGGTTCCGGGCTATAGCCGGCGATATGCTCGACATTGATGCGCGGGCTGTACGTCTCGCGATTGAAGGTTGATCCATTCATGCCGGCGGTGATCGTCCGGCCGTCGCTGATCGTGTTGCGACGACGGCGCGGAAAAACTGCTCTTGGTGCCCATCGCTGTTGCGATCCCCTGATAGCCGCCCTCGACGGGCCGATTTGACCGAACAGGGCGCAAGGGGCGCGTGCGCGCAACGCGGCGCTCTTTGTAGAGAGGCTCTACAGGGCAGGACGGCGCGGGCGGCGATCGACGGTGGTTACCGTCGCCGGCGATGGACAAGCTCCCGCCCGATCATGACATGCCGCTGCCCGCGTCTGACGATGCCGATCCCGGTCGACGCAAAGAACGCCGGGCGCGAAAGCCTGTATTGGCGGGGTGGGGCGTTACCCAGATCGCGGACGAGCTGGGGCTCAAGCGCGACGGTCGAGAGTTGGAAACAACGGGACCGGTGGGACGAAGCGCCGTCGCTGACCAAGATCGAAGACGCGCTCGGAGTGCCGCCTCAATACCCTTATCGCCAAGGAGCAGAAGACGGGCGGCGATTTCAAGGAGATCGATCCCTGATGCGCCCGGTCGTGGCGGGCGCACGAGTGCGGCGATACCAACACCGGGCGGTCATGAAGGCGATCTCAACGAGAAGGTCGCCAATCGCAACGCCGGGGAGCGTAAAGGGAACGCGCCCGCCAACTACTTCACCTGCGAGCAGATCGCGCGGCTGGAAGAAATCTTCCACGCCGAGAATTTCGAATATAATGAATTGTGGTGGGATAACCGCCATCAGCGCACCCATGGTCCTTAAGTCGCGTCAGATCCGGCGCGACCTTCATTCGCGCGGGAAGCGTTGCTCGATGCTGAAAGGTGGCGGCAACCAGATATTCCTATCGGCATCGAAAATCAGGCGCATGTCTTTAAAAAGTACATCATTCAGTTTGCGGCGCGGGTTGGCGTAAAACTGAAGGGCGATCCGATCGTCGTATCGGCGGAGGGACTGCCGAGACAAGCCGACCGCCGAGCTGATCTTCCTCGGCACCAATGCCCGGACGGCGGCAGGCCTATTCTGGCAACTTTATTTTGACGAATTTTTGGGTCTATGGGTTTGAGGAGCTGGACAAGGTCCTAAGGCGATGGCCAGCCACAAGCATTGGCGGAAGACCTATCTGTCGACGCCGTCGACCGTCGCACACCGGCCTATTCACTGTGGACCGGGTCGCGCTTCAATCGCCGGCGCAAGAAGGACGCTCAGGTCGCCATCGATGTCAGCTATGACGCTCTTGAAGGGCGGTCGCTCGGCGCCGATCGGATCTGGCGCCACAGCTGCCACGCTGGAGGATGCGGCGGAGCAGGGGTGTGACCTGTTCGACTTGGCTGAGGTGCGCGACGAGAACGCCCGACGAATATGCGAACCTCTATGGGTGCCAGTTCGTCGACGACAGCCTGTCCGCTTTCAAGTTCAACGAGCTGCAACGCTGCACGAGTCGACGCGGATGTCGACTGGCGCGACATCAACCTGTTGTCCGATCGGCCGGTGGGCGATCGGGAGGTGTGGGCCAGTTACGACCCGCAGGGAGAGCGAGACGGCGACAATGCGGCGCTGGTCATCGCGATCCCGCCCGATGGTCCGAACGGCAAGTTCCGCCTGATCGAAAAGCATCAGCTTCGCGGTGCAGACTTCGGGAACAGGCGGAGTTTATCCTGTCGCGGCTCAAGCGCTGGTTGCACCTATATCGGCGTCGACGCGTCGGGCGTGGTGCCAGCGTCTATCAGCTCATCCGCGACCGGCATCGCGGCGTGGTCAAAATCCAGTATTCGCTGGAGGCCAAGGCGCAGATGGTCATGAAAGGCGCAGCACACGATCGCGCGCAGCCGAGTCGAGTTCGACAGTGGGTGGACCGACCTGCAATCGGCCTTCCTGTCGATCAAGAAGGCGCGGGACCCGCTCCGGCAAGGCGATCACACAGAAGGCCAGCAGGGCGGACGAGACCGGCCATGCCGACACATGGCGTGGGCCGCCATACATATTTTCATCAACGAGCCGCTCGACGGTCGGACCCGGACCCAAGACGCGGATGGAGATCATCGGTGACGAAGAAGACCAAGATCCGGCGTATGACGGCATCGGAGACGAGTTCGGCGGCCAGTATGGCTATCTCCGGCGACACGAACGCGGCTGCGGTCGCGGATCAGGGGGCGTGGAGGCGTTCACGTTCGGAGAGCTGAATCGGTCCTCGATCGGCGGAGCCTGCTCGATATGTTGCGGGTCTATCGCAACGATCGCTGGTACGAGCCGCCCCTGTCGCGCGAGGGGCACAGCGCGGTCGTTCAACATCGCCGCATCATAGCAGCGCGATCCTGCTCAAGCGCAATATCGTCGTGTCGGAGGTGGTGGCGACGCCCCTACCTTCCAGCGCCGTGTTCGAGCGCACGGTCCGAGACTTCGTGTTTGGCGAATGCTATCTGCTCCAGATCGCCAATCGCTTCGGCGGCCTCGGTCCGCTCGACTATCTGCCCGCCAAATATATGCGGCGGGGCGTTGAGCCGGGGTGTTCTGGTATGTGCCGGGCAGCTCCCCTGAGGTGGCCTATCCCGCCGGTGCCGTGGTGCAGATCATGCAGCCGGATATCAACCAGAGATCTATGGCGCGCCTGGTATATCTCGGCGATCGGGGCCGCGCTGCTCAACGAGGCGGCGACGCTGTTCCGGCGCCGCTATTACCTCAACGGAAGCCACGCCGGTTACATCCTCTATGCCACCGGCGATATCGACGAGAAGGACACGACCAAGCTGCGCGCGGCACTGCGCGCGTCGAAGGCCGGGCAATTTCCGCAACCTGTTCGTCCACGCGCCGGCGGGCAAGGAGGGAAGCCTGAAGATCCTCCCCGTCGCCGAGCAGGGCGCCAAGGACGTGTTCCTCGACATCAAGAACGCGACACGGGACGATGTCACGGCGGCGCACCAGGTGCCCCGGTTGCTCGGGATCGTGCCGGCGCAGGGATCGGCGTTCGGAAACCCGAAGGACGCGACCGGGATGTTCTGATGCTGGAGATCGTGCCGCTCTCGCCCGGTTCCTCCGAATCAATGAGGCGGTGCAGGTCGAGGGGCGGTGACCAGCAACCGATCGAGGACGCCCCAGCGGCTGCTACCGGCCGCGTGATCGCATCGCCCGGCCGATCGCGGCCGGGCGGGCCAGATCGCCCATCTTCTGGAACAAATAAGGAACATGCTATATTCCCTCTATCGAAGGTCGATGGAGGTAACGATGCTGCTGAATATGGACAGGCCCGCGAGCCGTTCTGGCGCATGGCTGATGGCGCAGAAGGACCGGGGGACTGATTGATCTGATCGCGGCCGCCGCCCGCGATCGCGGCTTTCCCCGCAACGGGACGCCCGACCAGTGCGGGCGCGGGCTGCGCGACATGGGGGCCGATGGCGATGCCTTCGCGGCGCCTGATGATGCCGAGATCGATTGATGTCGTTCTGATGGAGCGGGTATCGCGCGACCATTTGCGCCTCGTGCTGAGCATTGCGCTCAAGCTCTATCGCCGGTCCGAAAAAGGCGTTCGGTATCGAGCGAAACAGTCCTGAACAAGATGGTCGAGGATATCCTGACGCGCGTCATGGGCAGGCCTGAAAACGAAGCCGTGATCCTTCGTCCCAGCCGGATCATCCGTCAGATCGGCGAGCGCGAAGGACGCTGGGGAGGACGAGCCGCATCCGCAGGACGCTTTGCCGGCCGGGACGATTACCAACGTCTTGTAACATTATTACGCGCAATTTTTTTCAAAATTTGTGAAATTTTATTTAATGTAATATTGTTTTTAAAATCGGTCAAATCTGTCGCGACCCCGATTTCCGCGCAAGACCCCACCTCGCCCGCAGGCTTTTAGGTCGCTTTTGATGCAAAGTGGACCTTTGATGCAGGCCGGTTTTCCGGGGCGTACAGAGGGCGAAATCGCGTTGAGGGTCGTGATGCATCCTGATGCACCCAGATGCGCTTGGCGGGCTCTGTGGGGGCAGGGCTGAAAAACCCTTGCTGCTCCCAGTAGCATCGCGTCGGCAGAGCCGACGCTCCCCGACCGCCGGTTCTTGGCGATCAAGGGGCGGGATTTTTCCGGCCGGGTGAGGAGAAGGGTCATCTCCAACTGCGCAACGCGAAGCGTTCCTTTATCTAATTCTTCCCTGCGGGTAGTGGGCAAACTATGTACTCGCACTGGCACGACGGCGTCCCGCCGATCGAGTTCGTCGCGCACATTGGAGGGGCGGCGGAAGAGCGGGATCAGAAGGCCGCATGGCTTGGTGACCCCACCGGTTCCGCGCAGCTTCTTAAGCGCGATCGTCAAAGGTTCTGGAACGCGCCCTTGGCCTCCCGACCAGTTGCTCTCCCCAAGCGAAGAAATACGCGTTTGATGTCTGTTCGAGCTGCGGTCGGCCTGCCCCTCTGAGCCCTCTTTGGTTTTGGTGCGACGAACCCAGCACAGGAAACCGAACTCGCGCAGGCGCGCGGAGCGCGGCTTTACAAAGCCGTGGCTCTTGCCGACGGCGTCGATGATCAATCAATGCGAGGGTAAAAGCTCGCCAGTGACATGGTTGTAGCGATCGAGCAGGTAGGCGAGGACCGCGCGATCGTCGCCATGGAGCCGCTTGCGAGGATCAGTGACATCCGTGGGCGCTTGCCGGCGCGGCGGTCAGCGCGCCCCGCGAAGCTGTATGCTATGGGCCCGGTACAGTTTGTCGAACGCGCCGAGCGCAGCGCCCTTAAACGCCCCCATTTGCGCCGGTCACCATCGCCATGTCGGCGCTGTGGTTTCGCCTGCTTGCTATCCTCGTGATAGCTACCCCCGCCGAACCGGATCGGTTGCGTCACCCTCTTTACGATGACGGGCGTGGTCGAGAGGATTGATGCTGCAAGATCGCCAGATCGCGCCGTCATGCGTCACGTCCATTTGGACGGCTGGCGCTAACCCC